>VXBJ01004342.1:539061-588372 GCA_013400055.1 Nycticryphes semicollaris | reverse complement strand
AAAAAAAAAAAAAAAAAGCTTCCTCCTGCCCTTTGCAGCTCCTATTTTCTGACAGACCTTGTGCATGATGTCCTGCTGCCTTCCTATTTTTTTCATTGGAAGAAGTCAGATGGCCACCAGTTTTACAGTGAGGAGAGGATAGCTGCTGCTGCTGCTGTGTAGCCTCTGATGCTGGACTGTGTCAAAGCAGCACATCTGAGTCCTTTGAAATTAACTTTAGTTGTTGGATGCGACCATGCTATAGACAATCTAATGACAAGGGGAACAGAGCAGAAAACAAAGGATCTGTGATTTTTTTTAAATGGGTTTACAAACCTAAACATGGACAATATTTTCTAGATAAACACCAATACATGCATATTTTTATTCATGTGTCCCTGTACTCAACTGATCATGGACACAAAAATATTCAATGAAGTTTTTTTAGACTTGCTGTCACTGTCAGGATTTCTACTCACCAAATAGAGCTGTTTCTCTCAGTGTGAGCTGCCATTTTAATGATGTTATGCAGCAGAGGTCTGCTTTGATGATGAGAAGAGGAATGAAAGGATCAACTTTGCCAACAGGAAGGAGGGAGAATCAGAAAGTCAAAGCATTTTCATAAGGTAAATTCTGTAATTTAAAAAAAAAAAAAAGAAATGGTTAATTGAACAGCTTATTTGTAGTTAAGGAATATACCTTTCAGCAATGAACTTTCTGACTGCTAAAGCTAAGACAGTACTTTCCAACTTATTTTAATTAGCTTTTTTTCTCCATTTAAAAAGGAGTAATATCCTTTTCTAGGTTAATCCCTTACCTGTAATATTGCTTTAGCCTCTTGGGATTGAACATTATCCCTCCTAATGCTGTAGATATTCTTCCTTTCTCTACTGGCCCTTGAAAAGGGGCTCTCTTCATAACTGGCACACTTTCTGGGTTATATATCACTCAGTACAGCCATGTGCAAGAGTGAAGAAACAAGACCTCCCTGAAGACCAACAGCAAACAGCAGAATGCCTTCATCCCCCTCCAGAACACCAAAACAAGGCAGAGAGAGCATACTGTGTTGTGGGATTCCTGGTACATATTTGGACACAAAATGTGGTCACCCAGGAGATGCAGTGCAGGCTCCCTTTCCCAGTTTACTGTGGTGCCTTTGAGCAGGATGGAAACATACTTCACCTCTCCATTGTGTTGTAAACCATGTTGTTTCTGAGTCTTTGGCTACTGTGAATTTATTTTAAAATAGCAAATATCAGTTGCTTAGGAAATCTCTGTAAGCACTAGGTGTGAGACTATTTTACCCTGACACTTGAACCCATTGGATATGCTCAGTCGTGAGAACCAGTCTGCTGGAATAATGAATTCATGCATAACAAACTACCTAACTGAGCTTACAAAGAACAATCTCTTCCTTAAGACTGTGCTAAAAATTATATTCAATCTTTGTTTTATGCTATTACAGAGCAAGACTACATGTATGATTTAGATAGTTTGATATCCAGCTTATTAGAAATTTATTAGCACTGAGGAATACATTTGAACATCTACCTAGAGTTTCACTTAATTTTAATTTAGAGTCTGATCAAAGACTGTAGGCCAATACTCTTCATCCTTTGAGTGGCTGTATTATCCCTTGATGTGGAAAATCTCTGCAAGATTCAACATGTAGACCTCCCTGCATATTCTTCTGTATTTGTTTTTGTTTTCTCTGTCCCTTTCCCTTGCTGGCTTCACTGAAGAAGCAAATGATTTGGTCCTTAAGTTTCTGGTCACTAAGGTATGCCAGAGGCACACCACAAACTCTTCAGGGAGCTGAGCTTATTCCCTCTGTGATTTTCCCTCCGTAAGCACAGTTCTGCAGCTCTGCCACAAGCTTCGCAATGTGCACATGTTCTGCACCCTCTGCTCATGTACAAGAGGTGGTTCAGAACATAGGTCAATGTTCTGCTTTACTGTTGGTTGTCTTATACAGCATGTACAACTCTTGCCAGCCCCAGCAACCTAATACATGATCAAGCACTGTACATTTTCCCCTCTTCTGTGGTTAAAGATCTACAGAAGATCGCATGCGCTTGACCAATTACTTGCATTCATTTTGGTTAACACCTTTTTTTAATAATGTCCTGTTGGATCAATGTACGCAAATTTCATTAAATGCTCTGCATCTGTAAAATGAAAAGCAAGAGTTACTTGATATTCATAGACTTGCTTAATGAATTTAGAAACATCTGTTGCATCGCTACCAAACTCTGAACCTGGTCCCAGTAGCCTGGGAGCATCAGGGCAGGTTTTCCTTCTGAAAAGATGAGAGTTAGATATCTTGCTATTAGACAAAAAAAAAAAAAAAGAGACTGCCCTTGAAGTTTCTCAGCTTGTTGTGAATTTGAATACTATACAAAAGAGATTAACTGAGCAATAAAAAGAAAGTCATACTTAGGGTGATAGTGAAATAGCAGGCTTGTTGTAAGACACGTCACATACATTCATGTAACGTGGAATAATGAAAGCCTCCCAGTGTGAACATAAGAATAACTTTTGGTCTGAATCTGAATTACTTAAGTGTAGCTTGGTCAAAGCGATTGACAATGCAGTGAGGAAACGTTTCAATAACCATGAGATGGACAAGATGACCTAATAGATTCCAAATGTAGCATAATAACTTTGTTACTGAAATACTAATAATAATTTTGTAGCATATATATTGCCTATAGCAGCCCCGTGAGATAATCATGGACAAATCTATACATATGCAAAATCAAAAATGGTCTCCACCTCCAAAGAAAATGAAGAGCTCCAGAAGACTTAGCAAGCTCTTCACAGTAGCACAGTGACCCATATTACACAGTTTGAGAAGTTGTCCTATGCTTTGGGATGTAAGCCAGCAAGCCTTCCACAGAAATAGAAAAGGAATTTTTCATTCTAATAGTTTCTATTTATGCTACAAAAGAAACATGTCATTTTAGTTTTTAATTCATGTTGCTGCATTTTAGAAGTGTTAGCCAGCCGAGATGCACCAGCAATTTAGTACACAAGACTTCAGACTGTAATTCAGAACTGTAATATATCTTTTCTAAGTGAATTCAAATGTATAATTCCCTCAGCCTTAACAAGGGTGCAATTAGCCTGCAGTTCTCTTTGGTCTGCTCTGGCTCTCATATCTCTTAAATCCAGCTCCATCTCATAGCAATATGCCAAAGATCAAACAAGTATCTGCATATTTCTGATTTAGTCAATGAGAAAAGAATATTAACTAGTACTATTATCCTTAATTTAGAACAAAAGTATTGCTTCAAAAAAGAATGAGAATCAATTTTCAAGTAGTAACAATTAGGCACACTGCAGATACTTCACATTTTAACTGGGATTGCTGAGCTTTATTCAATTTTTTTTTTTTTTTATTTTCAGATTAGCCTCATGATTGGCATGACCTTCAATTAACCAGAACAGACATCATACATTCCTCACAAGCAATTTGCAAGCTGAAATGGCAGTTGATCCTCTCAAAGAAAGTCCATTCCAGATTATCATAAATGAACTAAACTAAGGGTAGCTCTGAAATGATGCAGCTCACACTTGCCCTCATTTGAAAAACTCTGTTATAATAGGCTGTCTTTAATACTCTGTGAGGGTACTTGGTTCCTAACTGTGATAAATCTTCCTATAATCACTCCTTTTAACAAGATCAAACAGCTTAGAACATCCAAAACACTTAATTCCTTCAGGTTGATTGCATTTATCATCAAAGAATATAAAGTATATTGCATGACATTTGAAAAATAGTTTTAATTGCCCTTTTATTCATTATCAGAGTCACAGAACATAGAGCGAACAGGAATATCATAGATCCTACTGCTTTCAATAAAGAATAGCAGTATTTAGAGTCTGAACCAGATAATCTCCAGGTATCCCACTCTAATTTATTCTATGATTCTATGATTTTATGATTAACTACTACTTATATATGAATTGCATGCCGGAGAAGGTGTCAGCCAATTTCTTCTCTATGGAATGAGATGTGCTTGAACATTTAGGCATCTTTCTCCATGAAGAAGCAACATGGCTACTCAAACATAGGGTCAGACATATTATGGTTTTGAGAAAGTGTAATTGGACAGGAAAGGGAAGAGTGAAAGGAAAAGCAATTGCTGAAAGTGCTGTAGGAGAAATGCCTTACAAATGCAGAAACGAAGACAATGGAAAGCCTAAGCTTGATGGGTTAGAAGTGGAATTATGTGGGATATCATTATGAAAATGTCACAGAAAAAGTAAGGGGAGAATTTAGAGAACTATGAAAGATACACTCAACAAATTGAGGGAGAGCAGCACAGACACTAGTAGTGAGTGGGGTGGAGACTGTAGCAATGGGGTTCATTTCAGAGTGTTCTGACAAGAAAAAGATAACTCAGGCCACTTCATATTGAGCTAACACTAAGATGAAAGGAACAACTGTGTGAACAAAGAAAGTACTTGTTTTATTTAAGCAGAACCATTGCCTTCAGGTAAGTGGAGGAAAGGGGAAGATTTGTATTGTTGGGTGAAATATTCTTGTATCAGATAGAGAAGTGCCAGAGTTACATCCTGCAAAGCAGAGGGCCCTGAAACAGCTCAACATCTAACCATACATTGCAAGCATATGGTACAGACCTCAGTGGGACCATACACATACTTAATCATTCTGCAGGACTGGAGTATGGCAGAATTTAATATTCTTTTCATAACTCTTTTCTGAGTGAGGCTTCTTCTCCTCAGTTTGATTACAGGTGGCCAGAAGTGTCATTTGATGGGGAATAGAGTAGTGAGTAATTATTCATGAATTTAGGTCAAATATGCCAATTAGCTCAAGCTGAAGCAAAATGGAAAACTTAGAAAAATAAATTTTTCTTTTTGACAAAAAAATCAATTTTTTCTTGTGACAAAATTTTTTACACACTATCAGAAATAATTTAAGAAAAAAACTTCAATTTAGTTAAAGTAATGAAAGAGTTCATTGTAGATTTAATACTTTTAAAAGTTTATTTTGCTTGTTCTCTTAAGAAAAAGTAATTACTTACACTGTGTTCACCAGGAGGTCAGCGTTGTTCAATGTCTCCAGTCATCTAAAAAACCTAAATTAAAAACCATTTTCTTTCAAGTCCTTCCAGTATCCACAGAGTTACTGTGGTATGCAGAGAACTTGCAACTTCTACAGGGCCACCATGAGGGCTGGAGGAGCAGAAGGTGACAACGACATCTCTTTGTCACTACACTAAGACCAACCTGCCAAACACTCATCATATCATAGTGTCAGTCTGAATAACAGCTACATGTGCCAACAGGCAATGTATGTGGCTGACTCATTCTAGCTGTAAACACATGCCAACTGGCACTGACTGGAAATTTTTCAGCAAACTAATTTTGACAGAAAACATTGATTTGTCAACACTAAAATACTGCAGTGGGAATGTACATACCAATTTCAGCATCCGGACTCTCATTTGCTGCAGGATAATCAGTATCACTGTGGCAGGGTTCTCCCCTGAAACACCAAGGTCCTGCTTTGAATAAATCTGCAAAGATAAAACTATGGGGGTTTTTTGAATTTATTATATAGGTAGCCTAGGAAAACTGGACAGCTAAGTCATGTACCTAACCTTGAGGTATGTGAATACCTACCCACAGCTCAGACTTTTCAACTTGGTGACTTCTCATTCAAAGGGGAAAGCTGTTCATAATATCTTCAATATAAATGAAATATCAAATGTTCATCAATGACACACCAGCACACCAGGTGTCTTACACAGCTGACAGTGAATGTTTGAAACATAAAAGGCCTATGAGGAATTAAGGAGTGAGATTTTTATTTGTGTTTTATGATTCATCAGTTGAGCTCTTTATTGAAGCGCCATAAGGAATTGGTTGAAAACATATTTTTCACTGCTTTTTGAGAACTGAAATGTTTTCCTGCGCTCTTTCAGGATAAACCTAATACCTTTCAAATGTGAAAAAGTGTAAGAACAGGACCTCAAAGACTGAAATTAGCCACATTTGGGACCTGGGATATTCCAGTCCAAATCCTGGCCTAAGTGCCAATTGCTTCCACAAACTGAAACGTCTCTGGAGGATATTCAGAGGTCTATAACCTTACAATAGTCAACATCTTACTCAATAGCTCAGAGAACTCACATAAGCAGCGGCAAGTTTAACTTCTTGGATTAATCAAATAGACAAGGAATACACAATTTTTCTCCAAGTAATGCAGTTATGTCTCTACCAGTATGTCCCTAATGATCAAGGTTTCACCCCTTTCTTCCCATTTGACATTTTTTTGGTACTAAGTTAAGAACATCCAATTCCTACAAACAATAACTTGAAAAAACCAGCATCTTTCATCAACAGCAGAATACATGCGATTGAAAATTTCCTTAGTAGCACTCATCTCTTGACTGCTACAGTGTGTTCTTCATTTTTTTCCTTTCTCTTAGAGATAAACTGAGTCCCAAGAAAGCTCTATGCACAAAGCTCATATCCCATCTCAACCTCCAGATTGTCCAGGTTTGCTGTAAATACAATCTCGCACCAAGCTATTTGGTTCAACTTCAAGCAGAAATAATGTCCTATCTCTTTTCCTGCTTGCTTGTGCTTGTATACTGTTAGATCAGATGGCAGAAATTTGCTTTAGCAGTTGATCTCTTCAGTTTGGATCTCTGTGGGAAGACAAATACTTTAAATTTCACTTTGAGACTTAGTCGAAAGCAAATTAAAAATATGAAAATAATTGTTGTTAAAATTTACAGATTATTATCTGAAACTTCCTTTGTTGATTCTCACTCTTCCTGTGACTCTATATGTTAATATGAATATCTGGAATAAATTTAAACATTGTCAGATTATAATCATTTATTCTTTGAGCATATCCTTTTCCTTTATGGCATTTGTTACACCATTGCCACCCTCGACCATAAGGCAGAGCCTTCATTTTGCCAGAGTAATTTTTTGATTTTTCTTCTATCAGCCTGATTTCAGTACCACTCCATAAATCCCTTTAACTCTTTCTTAAACACGTGCGATCGGACCAATATAAAGCAGTGAAAATTAGTGATATTGTATCTGAACATCTATAACTTGACTTTGCATGTTCACTAAAAATATATCAATGCAATTTAAAGGTGAGAGAAGTAAGAGGAGCAAGAGCTCCCCTTGGCTTTACTGCAAGCTGCTGAGTCTGATCAAAACCAAAAGAGAATAGTACCAGTGATGAAAAAAATAACAATAACCCATTGAGAACTACAAAGACATTGCCTAGGTGTGCAGAGATGCAGTTAGAAGAGCAGAAGCTCAGCTCAAATTGATATTGGCCAAAAAGTCAAAAATTACAAGAAAAGGTTCTTCAGGTATGTAAACAGCAAGCAGAAACAGAAGGAAAATATTGGCCTGCTGTTAAATAGGAGAGGTGAAATAGTCATCAGCAACATTGAAAAGGCAGAGGTTCTCAATACTTTCTTCGTCTCTGTCTTTATCAACGCTGTTGGCACCAGACCTTGGGAACAGTCCAGGCTGATACAAGCACAGACCCACAGCCAGTGAAGGAAGAGTTGGTTTGTGAACTATTAAAGGAGTTCGACCCTACAAATTGATGGGCCCTGACAATATCCATCCAAAGGTGTTAAGATGATGGTGTTCCAAGGCCTTTCTCCATAATTTTTAAGACACTGTAAGACTGGGGGACATCTGAGAAGATTGGAACAAAGCTAATATCACCGTCATCTACAAGAAGGTCTTAAGGAAGGATCCAGGAAATTATAGGCCCAGCAGCCTTACTTCAGTCCCTGAGAAGGTTATGGAACAAATCACCCCGGGCACTATTACAATTCAAATGGATTACGTGATTGGGAAAAGCCAGCACTGATTCACTAAGGGCAAATCATGCTTAACAAATCTGATTGTCTCCTATGACAACGTAACCTGCTCAGTTGCTGAGGGATGAATGGTCAACAGTGTCTACCTGGATTTCTCCAGGACTTTCGGTATGATTGCCCACAGCCTCCTCCTAGAGAAACTGATGTGTTACAGTCTAGACAAGAGGTCTGTGCCGTGGGTGGGGAACTGACTGGCAATCTGCACAGGGAGTCTGGTGGTAAATAGCTCCTTTTCTAACTGGCAACTTGTCTCAAGTAGGGTCCCCCATGGATCATTGCTGGGCCGAACACTGTTTAATATCTTCATAAGTGACCTGGATGATGGGATCAAATGCATCTGATAGTACCACATTGGGTATCTGAGTGAAGAAGTGGACACTTTGGAAGGGAGAGCCACCGTGCAGGAAGAGCTATATAGGCTGGAAGAGTGGGCTGACAAGAACCTTGTGAAATTCAGCAAGGACAGGTGTAATGTCCTGCACCTGGGAAAACATAATCCACGAGTGTAGAACAGACTGGGATCTAGACAGCTGGGGATCAGTACTGAGGAAAGGAACCTGGGGGTCCTGATGGACAGCAAGCTCTATATGAGTGAGCAATATACTACAGCAGCAAAGAAAGGCACCAGGATGCTGGGTTGTATAAACAAGGTCATCACCAGAAGAAATAAAGAAGTCATTATCCCACTCTACTCAGCACTTTTCAAGCCACACCTGCAATACTGCATTCATTTTTGGTCCCTGCTATTTAAAAAGGTGTGGACAGGCTGGAAAAGGTCCAGAGAAGGTGATCAAAGGACTGGGAAGAATGATGTATGAGGAAAGGCTGAGAACTGTTTCCTCATCCTTGAGAAAAGAAGGCTTGGGGGAGACCTTTATCACCATGTTCTAGTGTTTAACATCTCCTTTTTTGTGCTCACACCATTAATGAAAATATTAAACAAGATCATTTCCAAGATGAGTAATTTAGGAATACTTAACCTCTGCATGAAAGCTCCAATTTTTGCACAACCCACTGTGTTCTGTCCTTTGGCTAGCTCCTTGCCCAGATTAATTTCTTCTAATAAACATCATCTTCCTCAACATCTTCAGTTTAGTAATTTCCCCTGTAGCCATTCAAAGTATTTTGTGAATTCCAGACACATCAAACTTGCTTCATTTCTTCACATTAAAAATAAGTTTTCTAGAGAAAGATAGATACAGTTGGATATAGTCTACCTTTGGTGAAATTTGTCTCAACCACTATTTATATCAGTTTTCTTCTATTTTTAAATCCTTTAAAAAAAATTACTTTCTACTCGGGTCTAATACTCCTGCACTTACTTAGTCTACTTTTTTTTTTTTCTTTTTAACATGGTTATTATTTTCCCACTCTATAGAGTTGATAGGTTTATTTCAAAGCATGAGACAGGATCTGTGATTTCATATACAAGTTCTTTCTGCATTTGAGTTCTGAGGAACTTAATGTTGACATTTGCAAGCCTTGCTTTCCTCTTGAACTGAAACAGTTTCACTCAAAACCATGTTAGTCCCACACAATTTAGTAATTTCCTTGAAATTTGCTAAGGATGCATTCTGTCTCATCATTCACATTATTGACAAAGATAATGAACAATTCTAGCTTCACTTTCAACTATCACGATATTCCACGTGTTAGGGGCAAGTAGCTGGATTTGAAACCACAACCCTTTGAACTAGGCCGTCCATTTTTAAAATCATCTAACAAGATTAGCCTTTAATTCCTTCACTTCGAAATAAAACAACTGTAGGAGATGGTGTTAAAAGGCTTACTAAAGTCAAGTTACATTACATCTATCACTCTTTGTCATTCACATAGCCAGTCATTTAATCTCAAAAAGCAATCCTTCTGATCAAACATGATATGGCCCTCATAAATCCATGATTCCCATCCCTGACTGACTTCTAGTCCTTCATGTGTTTGTAAATGGTATCTAGTAGGATATGCTGTTGGTTTAGAGCCTGCAATGAAGCTGACCAACCTATTATTTCACAATTCTGTCTTCTTGCCTTTTTAAAAAATGAATATAAGATTAACCTTTTTTTTACTGATCACTAGGAAATTCCCTTGACCATCCTGACTTTGCATAGACAGTGACAGTGGTCATTCTTGAGTGAAACCCATCTGGCCCCAAAGATCCTAATATATACTGATTTTTGTTGACAGTCTTAGTCTGCTGGTCCCTCTCCATCCAGGCCCTTACTGTTATACACAGTGGTCTGAGACTAAAAGCCCATGAACAATGAGACAAAGTAGAATCATAGAATGGTTTAAGTTGGAATGGACCTTAAAGATCATCTAATTCCAACCCTTCTGCCATGGGCAGGGACACCTCCGACTAGACTGGTTGCTCAAAGCCCCATCCAACCTGGCTTTAACACTTCCAGGGATGGGGCCTCTACAACCTCTCTTGGCAACCTGTTCCAGTGACTCACCACCCTCTTAGTGAAAAATTTCATCTAAATCTAGTCTAAGTCTACTCTCCTCCAGTTTGAAGCCATCCCTATTTGCCCTTGTATAGAGTCTCTCTCCAGCTTTCTTGTAGGCTTCTTTTCAGATACTGGAAAACTGCTATAAGGTCTCCCCAGAGTCATCTATTCTCTCAGCTGAACAAGCCTAAGTCTCTCAGCCTGTCACCAAAATACGTGGTGTGTAATTAGCCTGTGGGTTTGTTTGTTTGTTTTCTTTTCTTGATAAAAAGTTCTTACCTATTTCAGTTTTCTTACAAGTCTGGAATCAGTTTGATCTTTGACGGGTCTTACCTATGCCTAAGGTTACCTAAGCTTCCATTATGTTTTTTTTTTTTACTCCTTAGCCATGTAAATTTTGTTGATACCTCTAGTTAGATTTCTTTAATAGGCCAAGGTTTGTTACAATAAAACCCCTTACTTATGGCCCAATTTTATTTAAATGTCCCTCATATCCATAAATTTATAATCTAAGGATGTTGCCTACAATTCCACATCTTCTGTGAATTAGAATTGGCAAAATGACATCTAAAATTATTTTAACTCTGATGATTTCAGATGAAAAAATCTATTAATTATTACATCTAGAAACTGGCTATCATATATGGGCT
This sequence comes from Nycticryphes semicollaris, assembly GCA_013400055.1. NCBI lineage: Eukaryota > Metazoa > Chordata > Aves > Charadriiformes > Rostratulidae > Nycticryphes > Nycticryphes semicollaris. The sequence goes on along the minus strand of VXBJ01004342.1, from coordinate 577,398 downwards.
CTCTAACTATTAATAGCATTTTTTATCTAATATCTCTTTGGGAAGTTTAAATGTGAATGGCACAACATAGTTTCTCTTTTTTAATAGCCTTGCAGAAACCTATATATATAAATGCATCCTTTAGTAAATCAGAAACCGCTAATAATATTCATTTCCATTGTAGCTAAAGCATTTTAAGATTATAAAATTATAAGTGATCTATGTATATCTGTGTTTAAAGAAATCTATATATACCATATGTACATGTATCCATGTTTTTCCTCACCTAACAAGACCTTCATCACAATATTTGAGCATTATAAAGGAGTATTTGTAAGTATGTTGTACTGGGCTGAAATATTTTTTCTGACAAATCATATTGTCTTTAAAATTGTAGTATGAAAATTGAATAAAAATTAACTATCTGTCTAATGTAACAAAGTAAGTAATCTGGTAGAAAAATATTGTTTTTTTAAAGCAGAGTTCTTTAGGTCCAATTCTTTGCTCTTTGTTGTTCTGAAGAACATAGTAGGAAGATATCCCTTTGGTTTTGCTTCCTACATCCTTTGATCAGTGGGCATCAAGCGCTGTCAGGAATATGTTTGATTGCTGTGTGTTAACTTGCAAAATTTAGTAATTTTTTTCTTTTGGTCCATAGTACAGGTCATTCATTATTCGTTGGTAGCCTGTTAAAATGTTTCTTGGAGAACTGATGACAGGCAATACCTCATTATTTTTATGGGAAATAGGATTCAGAAGAATAAGTTGATTTCAATTCAAATATATTAACTGATCCTATTTACACTGAATCTCAGGTCTGAATTAGACAATCTTAGACATCCTTTTTGTCTAAATGTAAGCAGTATCTTGTTTCATATATATATTCCTATATGTTTTGTAGGACTGTAGAAAATTTGTGCTTCTAACAACTATAAAACATAAAATAAAAATAAAAGCTAATAATGATTAGGTTAAATTTAGTATACTAAAACAGCTGTTGAAAGGAAACTCTCAATGTAACTCTATATAATAATACAGTATTCTTTAAATCTCTGCAGCTTTTAAAGCCATTAAAATTGAGTGGCATATATGAGTGATCCAGATGAATAAACTAACTGCACTGATGAGACTTGACTGAAGGAAATTTTTCAAGCTGCAGTGATGCACATGGTATAAAATTCACTGGAACACAAATTTTGCAGGAGGTAGTCCCTCTATCTGCATGTATTTAATTATAAAATATTTTTATTTTTAAAGTCTGCATCTTGCAGAAACTTCAGGGGATGAATAAAAAGAGATACAGATGATATGACTGAATACACTTCTGAGAATAATGAAACTTGACTGAAAGCCACTGAAACAGAGAAGGGCTACACTGGATGCTAGATAAGAATGAAGTCAAGGCTTCTGTAAGTGAAAGTGACAAAATGTCTTGAACTGCATGCCAAATCTGCACCACGTAATGACAGATTGGCTCTCATTTTCAAAATCTGAAAGAAAAAGTAGTTTTTCCTTTTTTTCTAAGAGGCTGAACTAGTTCTAGCTATAAAGCCTGGCATTTAGAAAGTCACATTTCCATCACAGAGACAAGAACATCCATATTTTCGAAGATGGAATTCAGAAATTGAGCCTCAGTCATGAACGTGAAACAAAGATTGCTTCAGATGTTCAACTAGGAGGTAAAAAACAATGCCAATATTGGAAAACAAGCCTGCAGAGGTAGAGGAGATAGAAAACAAGACAAAAGCAGTTCAGACTGGAAACAGGTAAAGTGTTGTAATTAAGCCACCTGGCTTCCCATCTGACACATTGTATTGAGGCTGCTACTAAACATCATTACTACTTTCAGCTTGAATTGAAGTTGACCCTTTTGATCTATTCAGTCCTTTCATAGCATAGTAATCCTANTAATGATCATTGGTATCTGTACTACTGTAGAAATTAGGTCTTTCAGTTCCTTGCTTGGAATAAGCTGTCCTGCATTCTCGATTCCTTCATAGAGAAAAATAGAAATGTAAGATAAATGTTTCTGTCCTTAAAAAAATATTTTAATTTTCTGAACTTATTCCTTGCTTGAATGCAAAGCAGGGGGCAACTGAACTGCTTGAAAGCTTTTGTACAATGCAAATAATCTTGTGGCATAGCCTTCTCTTTCTGCCCTTCTTTTGGATCTTTCTAGTCATTATTTACTCTCTCCAGCCAAATCCTTTCTGCAGCTACTTTTCCTGGTGACAGCAGCAGCCTGCAAGTGTCAGGCACATTTATCCTCCTTCTATATTTATCCATAGTCTTTGGCAGTTTGTGTAAAAAAGATACCTAAACCAGACTGAAAAAGGTAAAGAGGGAAGATGGCAATTCAGAAGGAAAAGTAACCACTGGAGTAAATGAATGTATTGTTAGGATCAGAGAGAAAGCTGGTAACACTTTGTAGGGGATAAGAACAAATAATCTGAGGACACTTGGAACAAAGAGAAGTAGAACCATCTCCAGGTTTCTAAGACAACTGGGACATCAGATCAACAGATTGATTAGGACTTCTTAATGAAACTGTATGCCTCAACTTAATTTTACCCAGCTATGCAAGTATCCAGTAAAAATGGTCATAGTGGAGAGACTGTCTTTGTCTCAGTTGCTGTTCCCCTGCTCACAGCCCAACCTGCACACTCTGACAATAACCTTCCTCAGCAAGAATGAATTTGAAATTCTTAAAGGGTAAGGTCACAATTTCTGAGGTTACTGCAATTCCCTTAGCCATTTCATTAATACTAGAAGGAGAGGCATGGATCTATTCTTGTTTGAGACCAACAGACCTCCAAATATGTATCCAATTCCATAATGATCATGGTGTGTAAAGATGAACTTTTATGGCTTCAAATAACTTTTATATCTAAAAGATTCCCTTTGGGATGAAAGAAGGTGACACATTTTGCAGAGGCCTTGTTATTCTGAAGTAACTTTCATCAAAGCAGGTGTTCATCAATATATGTGTTCTTCTACCCTTATCCACAAATAGTAATTGAAATCATACAAGGTGAGAGCTGGGAATCCATAAGAAGAAGGACTAGAATATTTTTCTACACTGCACTAAATGAGGTAAAACATACAGTGAAATCTGTATGTGTTTGCACTTTGGAGCACCTTAAAGAAGCACAAGGGCTTCAGCCATGGTCCACTTATTTGCAGTTACAATGCCAATTCTAAACATTTCAATCATAAAGAAAAAATAAGTACATTAAAAGCTAATCCTAGTTGCATGAGTCATACATAGTTATGGCGCTAGTTAAGGCTTATTCCTCTCTAAACAAGGAGACTTTGTACCTGTATGGTAAATATTGTTAGGGCACAGACATGAGCCCTGAAGATGAACTTCTTACGTTTTTCAAATACTCCTTGAGGTGCACACAGCATGTATCAACTTGTACTCCTCCATCAATCATTCCTAAAGAACCACCCTGGAGACAGCTTGATAGCTGGGACATGGATAAAATTTGCCAAAGGATATGCATTGGCACTGTTTAGTTTATACATACAAATATCACCTTAGTGTCCTACATACATCCCAGATAAGAGGCTCAGCTTTCCTATTTTTTTTTTTATTTTTACATGTGGTTTGGGAAAGGAGACAAGCAGTAAATTTGCAGAAATCCCACAGTGGATACTTATCTTGTACTTTTTAAGGGGAAAATTGAGAAAGAAAAAGAATTACGATGCACTTAACTGCTTTCAGCAGTAAGATAGGGTATGTGAGGGTGTTGGATAAAGCAGAAGAATGGAATTTTATAAAATTTGGGAGTTTAAATGAAAATTATGTTCTTTGTAAAGTTCTGTTGAAGAAAAAAACACATTGGAATGCCCACATGTTTCATTACATTATTTCTTCAGTTTTTTACATGCTGTAGATGAGAATCAGTATGCTAAGTACAGAAACATTACTTTCCAAGCACACAGGAGGGAAAGTGCTTTCCAGCTCACTTGTAATGGGTGTTTTCCCACCACACAGAAGCATTCCCAGCCAACCTGCTCTGCACATCTCCCTAGACTCGCCTCTCTTCCTTTGCTTTCACCCCTCTCAGTTCAACATGGGAAAGGCATGGCACTTACCAGGTCTCAGAAGACCAGTTGAGTTTGAACAGTGCAAAAATTATCTTCAAGTCTGAGCTTATGTGCTGGGCATGGTAAACAGATCACAGATGTTCTGGTTCTGGCTTGCAGATAGCTTATGAGAAGTTTCTTTTCTCTGTTACTGACAGCAATAGTGGCAGTTTCAACCAGCTTTTTATGGAGAGGGAAGACTGTGTGAAGAATGGCTTGTCAAGCCTCCTAGTGAGCACATAGAAAAGGGACAATTTGGAACTGCAAATTTTCTTTAAAAATTCGAGGGCTCATAGTAATAAAATGATGTTTATTGTCCACATGGCAACAATACAAAAAAAGCAAAAAAGTAGAATGCTTAAAGTAGAATGCTTTTTTTTTTTTTTTTTTTGTCTGGGTTCCTTTTCTGGAGAGTTGTTTTGGTGCTTTAATAGCAAACCACTGCAAGTAGCTGTTAGTGGGGAAAATGGAGTTTTTAATTTGAAATTAGTGTCATTTAGCTGGGTTTTTGTATTACTCTAGTAATGTAATGTCTAGACACCAATAACTAAGTGGAATCAGTAATGGACAAGATAATGACTTTTTTACTGACATCTTTGTTATAACCCTTGAATTTTAAATGCTCAGCATCTGTAGAGACCTCGCACACTCAGGACTTCAAGTTACTCATTCTTTTCCCCAAAGAAATCTCAGGAATTATACTTGTACATATACTATTCTACCATTAAAAAAAAACCCAACATATTTCTTCCCACATCAGATAAACTACTGGACTCTCTGACTTCTATGATTAGACTGAGCTGCCCTTCCTGAAGGTGCTTTGCATTTTGTTTTGTGCAACAGTTACACTTAATCAGCTACTGGGGAGTTCCATGTGGCATTTTCTCTGCTTGCTTCCTTTGGGATTGAGGCAAATAATTCTAATTTAGTATTTCAAAATTGTGGTGTATGATTCGTGAGACGTCATTTTAACAATACCTGCAGCAATCTCTTCATGAAGAGAGAGAAGAAAAGAGAGGAGTAAAACGAAAAGGAAAAGGAAAAGGAAAAGGAAAAGGAAAAGGAAAAGGAAAAGGAAAAGGAAAAGGAAAAGGAAAGCAGTTACAAGAAGGAGGCAGAGAGATCCTGGATTTGCTTACTTTGGCCAAAAGGCCAGGACTGTAAAGAAACTGCTGCCCCTTGTGAACTTTTTGTGTATCCAAAAGGAAAGCATAATTGGCAGATAGAATACGCAACTGACAGCCATGGCTCATCCATTAATCTGTCCAAATATCTGTCATAACAGTGTAGAGAGGTATAAAACAGCAAGAGCATGAGAAATCTAAATTTAGACCTACTGAAATTTCAGACCAAAGATGGCTGCTGCCTAAAGGAAAGACCCAATTACTAAGTGCCAGATGTTGCAACTCAGAAAAAACATCTGTAGCATGGAAAAATAAGTAGGAAATCCTCTCAAAGATAAAAATGCCAGATGATAAGGCGTTTAAAAATTGAATTAATTTTATAACATATGGTTATGCTTTCAGAAACATTAAATGTCTTTTGAACAGCCTAAGTAGAGGGTGTTGACCAAAAATAAATTTGTTTTTAGAGGCAACTGTTTACGACATATACTTAAAGTAGTAAATGGTTGTTTATTTGAAATAAAAAGATGGGAGAGATTGGTGGTTGTTTGTTTGGGGGTTTTTAATCTGCTTACTTGCTATGCATTAACAAAACCTAGGAGCATTTTAAAAACACAAAACAAGAGAGTTCTATATAGCATGCACAAGCACTTATCCAGTGGCATCTCTGATAGGAAAGAAGGAAGACCACAAGCTTCCATTTCGTTCTGGAAATTCCCCCTGGAAAATTGTATATTTTGTACCATTTTCAAATATCTGAAGGAGAGGGAATTATCCTGTCAGGGTTCCAGTATGAATAATTAAATCAAATGTACCCTGAAGCTAGACAAAGAATGTAGTTGCAGTCACAGGACAGAGTTCACTGGCCATGCTTTGCCCCTGTACATTACTGTTTACATTTAGCTGATGTAATTCCACATCTTAGTCACACTCATGAAGTACAGATTTTTTTGTCTTATTATTTCACTGTGATCTACTACATTCATTTTTATAGGCAACATATGGTTTTAGACTAATTCACTGATCATTTTTAAAAGCTCTTTTCTTCTAATGGTCTAACTTTATCATTAGTCAGCGGATTTCAACCTAAGGGTCATTTATATTATTTGACAGGGCCAGGAATGGGATTTGCCTTAATCCATTATAATTAATTTTGAGATATTCTGTATGTCACATTTACATTAATGAAGATATAGGGAGAAGAGGGTGAAAGAGAGATGATCTGTAGAAATTAACTTAATTTTTTAAACAGGTGCATTGAATATGACTAATAAACACAAACTCTAACATTGTCTAACCCTGGCTTCTGGGATTTTTTTGTGAATTCCAGAATACCGGTACATATCAGGAACACATACACACAAATAGCTCTGGTCCTAGTTCCACTTTAAATAACTGTATTTTCAACATGGCTTCACCGCGGGAAAATTGTGCCTGACTAATCTGTTGGCCTTCCACAATAGAGTAGAAAATCAAAGAGCTACGGATGTGATCTACCTAGATTTCTCTAAGGCCTTTGATACAATACCTCACAGCCATTTTACCTCTAAATTGGAGAGATATGGGTTTGATTAATAGGTTGTTAGATGGATAAGGAATTGGCTGGATGGCTGCTTCCAAAGAGTTTTAGTCTATGGGTCCCAGTCCAAGTAGAAATAACCAAGTGCCATCCCTCAAGTGTGCATGCTGGAACTAATACTATTTAATGTCTACATCGGTGATGTAGACAGTGGGACTAAGTGCACTCTCGGCAAAGTTTCAGGTTACATCAAGCTGTGTGTTGCTGTTGATTTGCTAGAGAGAAGGGATGCCATCCAGAGGGATCTTGCCAGGCTTGAGAAGTGGATCTGTGTAAACGTCATGAAGTTCAACAAGCCCAAATGCAGGGTCCTGCACCTAGGTTGGGGCAATCCCCAATAACAGTACAGACAGGGGGGATAAACTGATTGAAAGCAGCCCTGCAAAAAGGATACTGGTGGATGAAAAATCAAACATGAACCAGCAACGTGTGTTTGTAGCCCTAGGAAGCAAATCACATCCTGGGATACATAAAAATAAGTTTGGCCAGTTGGTTGAGGGAGGTTAGTGTTCTCCTCTAGTCCACTCTCAAGGGACTCCATCTTCAGTACTGCGTCCAGCTCTGGGGTCCACAGTAGAAGATATTGATCTGCTTGAGCAGGTCCAGAGAAGGACCACAAAAATTATCAGAGGGCTGGAACACCTCTCCTACGAAGAGAGGCTGAGGGAGTTAGGGTTGTTCAGCCTGGAGAAGAGAAGGCTCCAAGGAGACCATATTGTGGCCTTTCCAAATATAAAGGAGGCTTACAAGAAAGATGGAAGGAGATTTTTTACCAAGATCTGTAGTGACAGAACTAGGAACAACAATTTAAAGTGAAAGAGAGTAGGTTTAGATTGGGCACAAGGAGGGTCTTTTATTATGGTGAGAGTGGTGAGACACTGGAACAGGTTGCCCAGAGAAGTTGTGGATGCCCCATTACTGGAAGTGTTCAAGACTAAGTTGGGTGAAGCTTTTAGGTCTACTGGAAAGTATCCCTCCTCACAGGCAGGTCTAGATGATCTTAGAAGATCCCTTCTAACCCAAAAAATTCTGTGATTCTATGGATATCTTCTAGATAGCTAGCAAACTGGAATAATTTCCCCCCAAAAGTCCTTTCATTCTAAAATTCTCAGTGTACTGTAACTAGAAGAGCTAGGAGATCTCTTGATATATCACACAGAATGTTGCAACAAAAGGTGTCAGGAGTATATAAAATACCTGCTCTTTTATGGGGCAGTGGTGTCTCTTGAAATGAGGAGTCATATGGCAAAACTCCATTCTTGACATTGTTTAAAGTCTTTAATGAGAGTAGAACCATCGCACTGTACTAGCTCCTACGCAGGTATGGTAGTAGAGGGTCAACTGGTAGTCTTTTTCTCAAAAACCTTACAATCTAAATGGATGGGAAGGATAAAAAGAACATCTACAGTTAGAATTGTTTGGTGCATAGACAAAAGGAATGTAACAGAACTCAAACAGAAGACTAGAGTTCTTGGAAATTGTTGGCCTGCTGAATAAGAATGTTCCTCAGGCTCTCAGTTATGTAAAATGCTGGGTAGTGATGTGTGCCTGAAATACCCTGTGCTGCCATACAGCAAGACCTGGGCAGGCAAGAGAGTTGGGCAGAGAGAAACTTAATTAAGTTCAACAAGGGCAAGTGTAGGGTGGAGGAATAACCCCATGCACCTGTACAGGTTGGGGGTTGACCTGCTGGAGAGCAGCTCCGAGGAAAAAGACCTGTGAGTCTTGGTCGACAACGGGATGACCATGAACCAGCAATGCACCCCTATGGCCAAGAAGGCCGATAGCATCCTGGGATGCATCAAAAAGAGTGTGGCAAGCAGGTCAAGGGAGGTTATCTTCCCCCTCTACTCTGTCCTGGAGAGGCCCCATCTGAAGCACTGTGCCCAGTTCTTGGCTGCCCAGTTCAAGGACAGGGAACTGCTGGAGAGGGTACAGCAAAGGGCTATGAAGATGATTAAGGGCCTAGAATTTCTGTCTCATATGGAAAGGCTGAGAGACTTGGGTCTTTTTAGTCTGTAGAAGAGAAGACTGCGGGGGGATCTTATCAATGCTTATAAATATTTGAAGAGTGGCTGTCAAGAGGAAGGGACCAGTCTTTTTTCAGCGGTGTCCAGTGACAGGACAAGCGGTAACGGGCACAAACTTGAACATAGGAAGTTCCACCTAAACATGAGGAACAACTTCTTGACTTTGAGGGTGGCAAAGCACTGGAACAGGCTGCCCAGAGAGGTGGTGGAGCCTCCGCTTCTGGAGACATTCAAAACCCTCCTGGACATGTTCCTGTGCAACCTGCTCTAGGTGGACTTGATCTGGCAGGGGGGTTGGACCAGGTGATCTCCAGAGGTCCCTTCCTATCCCATGTTATTCTGTGATGATTCTGTGATTCTTATTTTTAAATCCAATTCTGATATCTCAGTACATACTTAACCACCATCTATTTAACAATGTCTGTCTAAAATTTCTCATATCTTTTTTGATAAACCTGTATGTATTGATTAGAAACCACAATAACACTTTCTTCTTCACGTAGTGTACTTAAGTTTACAATGCAATGCACTGGGCAATTTTAGTATAGTAAAGTTAATGTTGCATACTTTTATCAAACAGATAATAAAACTAATTCAGATCATGAGCATTAAGAAAATTCTATCTTCTGGAAAATTAAGAATATTTTTTCTTCGGTTCTAAGGCAAAAAAAACCACCGAAACATACTTTTTTCCTGCTCTTACTTTCAGTTCATCCATACTTCAAAGGTTTGCTGGTTAAAAGAAAAATTATCTCCTTCAGTTTCCAGGGTGCATTTTCTTTCAAATTTAAAATTAACTCTTTCTTTATGGCAAATGCAAACAATGAAGCAATCAGACTCCAGTAACTGCAGTGGAATAGCTTCCACCAACTTTTTATTACGAACAGAAAAAAAAGTAATAAGGTGCTGAAAATATACTTTTAGAAAGTGTTGAAAACACAGGGGTCTTTGATTGACATAAGAAAAACTAAAGAGTCCTTCTGATTTTCCTTTGCCTAAAAGAAGTGGCTCACAGTATAAATAAAATTGATTTATTTGAGTAGGATTTTAGGAGCCAGAGTTCCACTAACAGTCAATGGGATTTATCCTAAGTCTCTTAGTTGTTTCTGGGAATCTCAACCTTGAGAAAAATCTATTCTTAACATGCTGCTTGCTTTTTTTTTTTTTTTTTTTTCCCACTGCATATAGCAAAGACACGCATTTTCATTCCCCACATCCTATACTCACAAGGGTATGTTCACTGACTTTGAAAAAAATATCTTAAAGAACACATTCTGTATACAGATCAAAAGCTACTGTAGAAATGACTTTTCAGATATGAACATTTTACTTGCTACCAATGCCTGTTACAATTCTGTAGCATTCAATATGATAACAAAAATAAAAATGAAAGCATTAACATAGTCTATCAAATTATAAGTAGATATCAAGTTTGATTATATACTGACAGTTAAGGCTAAAGAAATACAGCCAGGGCATTTGTATTTTCTCAAAAATATGAATTTTATTTATAGCTGTTGCTTTTTGTATTGGACAAATGCTCCCTAAGCCTTATGACAAGTGTTTAATGGTTAAGGATGCCTTTGAGAAGAAAATATAACTGACTGCAAATTATTAGGCTGCCACAGAAAGTAGGGAAAAAATCTGGCCATTATGTCCTGGGACTAGAGTCGTTGTTATGGAAGTCAAATAGATGGTCTGAGAGGAGAGAGTAGCTGTCATGTTATGTAGAACTCTGAGTGACAATTTTTGAATGGATAGAGGCTACTGAAGGCACTGAAATTTTTCTGACTTTATCTGTCTCCTTTATCTAATTTATCATCACTGGGTTTTTGTCCTTTCTTTTCTACATCCTGCTCTTTCTAATAATCTCTGTTATTTTTACTTTTTAAAATTTTTTCCCCCTTTTTTGGAAAACTTTCCTCTGTATTGGTATCCAGTACAAGAGTTCTTCCAGCAAACATATGGAAGTACCTTGGGAAATCCTTCTAGTGGAAAAATGGCTACCACCAGAAAAAAAAAAAAAAAAAGTTTTTTTCCTAGTATAGATAAGCCATCCATTGGAGTAACAGATGCTCTACTCAGAGAAAATTCCTTTTGCTTTTGTAAACTTCACATACATATTGGTGCTGCACAATTTCAGGATAAGGTATGCCTTTCATGTCATAGTTATTGGAGGACAAAGTATACATTTTTAAATTTCCTAATAAAAACATTTGACTAGAAACAGCTCTTTAATATAAATACAGCTTCTGAGTTCTCTTCCTAACAATTTTTTCCCTATGTTTAATTTCTAAGTATTTGTCTCTATGTCTTGTCAAAGTTCTTTCTTTCAAAACACTGCTGTCCAGATTTTAATACTTGTAATTGTCTCAGAAAGCATAACTCAGACCTGATTTGTTCTGCAAATATTCTGAAATTCAACAAATGTTATAGTCAAAGTAATGATATAATCTAGATGATTTGTGCAAAAATAAAAGGATAAGTGTGTCCAGGAATATCTTTTGACAGCTGATAGCTTTACTCTGCCTGACCATTACCAGATTTTGGAGAAAATGTGTCCTTTGCTACATTGCTAGGCAGAGTCAGCACTGGCAAGCAAAGTGGCAAGTTTTAGCTTTGCTTTTCTACCTACGCTCTCAGCTCTTTGACTTTTTTTTAGATGATACAAACTTAGATTTCAAACACAGCAATCTCAAATGCTCTGGCCCATCTGAACCAGTCTGTCTGCTTTTCCTCAAAGAGGACAAGTGATGCACCCAGCTTTATTGAGTTCTTTTTTTAAATTTAGTGAAATATTTCTTCACTTCATCCCTGTTTCTTTTGCAATAAATATACACAAAGTCCTGTCCCTTTGAAAGCAATAAGAAGAAAAAGAGCGAAACTGCTTTGTAAATCAACCAACTTACCTATTTATTCCAAAATAAGTCTTTTTTCCAGTGCTACACTGTGTACCTCTCTCTTGGCACACAGAGATCTGGTTCCTTACAGACATTCATATAAACTTGCACCCAAATCAACACTTCCAACTCATGTGTTTTCAGTCAGCATGTCTATGTCTTCAACAAGCTTCTCTGTGCTCTGGGCTTTGATCTCTGTCATTACAAAAAGAGATTTTGTAATTGTGTACTTGTTTCTCCTGAATGAAAGATGTGACTAACATATATCCTCTAAGCAAGGTCAGACACTACCACCAACAGCGCCAGAACCCACAGCTACCAACTCTGATGTCCCTAATTTTTGCAAAATAGGCGTCCTTCCCCCCTGTTATGTTATGTGACTCTCCTGATTCAGAGTATAGCGTCTTTAGGGGAAAGACTCCACTGTAATAAATGTATGCGTGTGGAGGAATATGGTTCTAATCTCAAATGGTATATTTATACCTCCATGTAAATAAATTATTAATGCAAAAGGAAGATTTTGAGTAAATACAGAAGCAATCCCAGCTTCTTTTAGAAAGCCATGCAGAGTTCTTCATAGTTTGTAAAGTAAAACCTTAAGGTATTTAATGTTTTTGTACAACAATTATTTTGTTTTCCTTGTGGAGGTTTGTTGTGTTTTTTTTTTTTTTTCCCTTAAGCTGCTATATAAATTATATACCTGTTCTATAAAACACATTTATCAGCATCAGGTTCAGTATCTGATACCCAGAGTTGGCATTAGCCAGAATAAAATAAGAATTAAGGGAAGGGAAGGGAAGGGAAGGGAAGGGAAGGGAAGGAAAAGATAAAAGAATAGAATAAAGAAAAACAAGAGAAAAGAAAGACAAAAGTATGGACAAAACATATAGGCCTAGGAATTTGTAATGTTTCCTGGCTGGAGAATCTGTCATTGCTTGAAGCACCAGGCTGATATGTGAATTGCACCTTTTCAAGGTGAGAACATTTAAGACACAAAATGAGGGTGGAGTGAGAGTGAGCAGAATTCACACCAGACAGATGTGTGAAGTCACCTAGGGAGCTGTAGACACAAAGGTTCCTCTCAGAAACATCACAGCCAAGGCATAATAAAGCTATTAAGGACACAGAAAACAAGAGCATAGTTTAAGTTCAGTGCACATTAAATATTAAGAGCTCAGACAAGATGAACTCTTGAAGAGCCTTTCACAATTTCTCTATGGTACCAGCAGCCCTACATGTTTTGACACTTTTTTAATATGAGTTTGAGGCTGTGGTGTAGAAAAAAATATGTATGAATAACATTACACACCATGAAATAGTGGAATCAATGCATTTTAGCATAGGCTTTCTTATTTAATTTCTAGCAAACATCTCTATTCTCATTGCTGACAGCTTCATTTACACTGGCTTGACTGAAAGATGAGCACCCAAAACTGCCACAGCTCTGTATGTACCTTGCAGCTCAGAATGTAAAGCAGAAATGGCAGCTTGAGCCAGAAGAAATCATGGGGATGAGAGAAGGGGGACACTTCTCAGAAATGTTTATCGTTCACCAACCTATTTTCAGGTAGAAATTATATCTTGAAGCTTTAAAGCTTAAACTCTACTGAAAAGAGAAACATCTCGTATAAAAAAACCCAAACGATTGCCTGCCCTACACACTCCTCTCATCTATTCAAATCCTTCTGCTCCATTCACCATTTCAATTTAATATGTTCTCTGAGACAAATGCAGCAATTTCAAACCCCTTTTATTCCAGTAAGAGACACTGGAAAAGAAATTGTCAGTACTGAAAATGGTGGTGCCTCCTATGTATTAAAATATTTGCTGAAATGAAGTGAGCTCTATTTCAGTAATGTACTGTGTTCCATAAGTAATCTGATTGTTTCTCATCTCTACGCACAGAAGCAGAGCTCCTAAAATTAAGCTGCTAGTGGAATTTGGAATGCTTTGCACCTGGAACCTGATAAAAAAAGTTCAATCTAAACTTTTTTTACAGGTTTTGCGATGTCAACCTATCAATAATGTATAAAGCAATGGGGTTATAGAATGTGGTCCAGCCTAGTTTCTGCTGCCACGTTTTATTTATATGCTACACAGCCGTACACTAAAGGGCATCGTTGGTAGCAAGCCAGGTTGCTCCCTGAGTAGCACCTAGTGTTTACCAACATATCGCTGATGAATAGGTCTTGAGGTTAATAGGTAGGTAAAGTCTTCAGGCATCACTGACAGATCAGAGACACCAGGATCAAGCATAAAGAGGTTCTGAAGTCAGCAATTTTAAAACATGTGAAATCCTGAATGGCAGCTACTGCTCTGAGTTCGGAAAGATTACAGGTGGGAGGAAAAGGCAAAAAAAAGAGGCAGACTAAAGTGATTTGGAGTTTCTCCTATGGACAACAGTGGGGCTGAGTCAAGCTTAAATAGCCTTATATCTTTTCCTATGCTGGTAAAGCTGCACACTTTCCTAATGCTCCCCTGCCTGTGGAGGCACTGCAAGGGTAGCACTTGCATTAATTTTATCTGCTCCTGTCTCGGGTCGAAAAATAAAATCTACTGAAGCAGATGCAGCAAAGGCAAAACGGGTCTGTTGGATGCAGGCACATATAGCCTTTTGCCAGATTAGTCCTACTAAAAAGAATATAATATTTCGTAGCTGGCCTGCGGAGAAGAAGTTTGCTCAGTTTAAGTGCATAAATTTTCACAGCCAAGGTCTCCTCCTTGAGGTTATCAAACACACACACCTGCCCTGCTGTACAGAGGAGGGAGCATGGACATTCATCTCAGGTCCCAAACACGGTTTGATCAGGAGCAATCATCACAGAAAAATAGCAGACATCCTGTAGCTGAGAGACTGCTTACCCTAAAACCCTGTCATTAACTGACCAGTAGAGAGTATCTTGGAAGGGTTTTGTATTCACAGGATGCAGAGATAAATTAGCTCTTTCCCTTTATAGGGTTATTGTCCTTCACCCTCCTCCCTGCAGGCAGAACTTTGCACTCTGAAGAGCTCAACTGAAATCAGTATCATTCAACAGGGGCACGGGGTTTCACAGCTCATACAGAATGAGAGGACAATTAAGGACAAGACCCAAGAAGTGCATTGCCGACACTGGGAGGCAATAAGAGAGACGGACAAGATTACAAGCAATCCTGCCATTAAGTAGGCTAACAGCATGCACAGCTTGACAGTTCAATATATAGCTCCTAAATTGTATACAATTTTATAGTTCCAAAATATGGTACTGAATTGGTACTTCAACAAATCCCACTAATCCTTGTCCTGGATCTAACAGTACACCCACAATAGCAGCAAACTGCCTTACTCCTTTTGAGGTACTGGCTTTTTTTTCAGTTCCAGGGCAGGCAAATTTTCTCATAGCAATAACTAAAACACAAAAAAAGATCCACACAGTTCCACAGTACTGCAGTGGAGATTCAACAAAAGATTCAGGATCACATCTGCAAAGCCAGCTTCATGCCCTGTATACTTTAGCTAGCATTTAAGAAAAGGAGAGCTGACTCTGTGTGTGTGGAGGAGGCGGGGGCCAGTTCTCTGATTGGGAATAGTAGACGCTTGTGTATAAATGCTAGAGAATTATAAGAATAACTTAGAAAAGACATAATTTCAAGTCGTTGTATTGAAACTAGCTATCACTGTCAAATACATCAAGAAAAATAACTTAGCATTTGCATGTAGTGAAAAATATCACTGTAGAAATCTGACATGTTGCTATAAATTATCAGTTCTGTCTAGCTTGCTACAGAAAAAAATTTAGCTGGAGACTATGATGGACAAGAATGAGACCAGAAAGGAAACAGGAAGCCAAAGATGATGAGTTTAGAGCCATCAAACCATAGGTTAGAGCCATCAAACCAGAGGGTTCTCAGTTTAGTGTCATGCTTTTCTGCCCCCTCCAGTATCCGTTCTTTCTGTCCATTCCTGGCAGCTTCCTGGAATAACCTTACCCTCTTCCCAGACTCCGACAATGATTTATGTAGCATTGAACAGGGCAGAGGCACTCCTTTAGCCAAGGACTTCAACAGAGAGATGTCCTGTGCCTTGGAAAGGAAAAGGCCTTGGCATGTAGACACACCTCAGTTTGTAGTTGTACTCTATTTTGCCAAAGTTTGTGAGTGAATAAGGAGACAGAAAATGGAGGTTTTTGCACAGCCTACAACAGATTTCTTAAAGAAAACTGGATGCATATGTTTCACTTTGGCTTCCTCCAATCTGTGGTCCACAGAAAATGAAGGCCCAAAGAAAAATCCATATATTATGGATTATGTAACAGGTGATGCAGAAACTACCTACAAGCATGAGAATTGATGAATGACCAAAGAAAGCTACTGAAAATCTTTAAATTATAATTTTTCTGGTAATTGTAATTGTATTTCATTCAAAATTTGTATGTATCTCTTTATATTCCTTGGGTGTTTCAGCAAGCACAATTATCCCAAATATCTCAGTCACAATTTAATTCAAAATGCAAATAAATTATCCTATGACTTCAGAGAAGAGATCTCATTATTAACATAAAATCCTTACTAGATAATAAGCGCAAATTTGTAGAGATGATGTGCAAAATCAAAAGCGTGTATTTTAAAATCTGTAAGTAAAGCTCTGGTCCTAATAAATCAGTAGGAATTTTGTAGCTAATTCAAAGGGGAACAGGAGTTCACAAAATATCATTATTTCAATGAAACAAATAAGTTAAAGTCATGATGGCAAATATGAAATAATTTTAAATCTATCCAAAATCTGTTAATTTTCATTCCAGCAATAAAAAAATTCAGGGTTGCTAAATGCTCACCTTTGAATGAACAATATGAAAAAGAGTAAAGATGCAGAGGACTCTCTTCTGGTAACTCATTAGAATATAGGTACTCTCTACTTTAAAATGAAGATCTAGAAACTCAGTGCATGTTCTGCTTGTACAAAAAGCCATCTGTTGCACATCTTTTCTCTTCCTTTTCTCAATTTGAGATGGTACCTTGGTGTCTTATATCAGGTCCTCTGAATGTAAATACTGAAAGAAAATAGATTTTGTAAGATGTCCAGACATTGGGTATTACTTTTCCCAGAGAATAGTAATATTTTCACGCTCTACAATATTTGTCACAATAACTTTTGTGTTACATAACAAATCCAGTGGTACTCAAGTAGCAATAGGGTGAATATGGTGGAACAGGGTGCTCATAAATGCTCCTACCCAGATCTGGACACTTACCTGCTCTGCCCCAAGTATAGAATCAGAATCAAATATGTCAATATATTTCAAGAAGAGATATATTTTCATATCCAGCAGCTGTTACAACTTCTCTAATCTTCCTCAATGATTTATGACATCACACAAAAAACATCATTCTAACCTGCAAATGCTCTTCCAGAATCTGCATTGTTGCTGAATGCAGTAATACCAGGAAGTCAAATGAGTCAGTCCGGATGGCTCCAGGATGCTAATTTCTTCACTTTATTGCTGTTAGGTAGGTTAGTTATAGAAGTGTGCATTGGTTACTATGTTAGCTATTTCTAAATTAATCTTTTCACCTGATTCTATCAGACCTTACTTAATGGAAGAACGTGTTCTTAAAGGGTGTGGAACACTTTTGGTTTTCCAACCCAGTAAGTCTGATAATAGCCAAAACCAGGATCCTAGATTCCTTTGTCTTGATTTTCTTACTCACTTATATATGAATAATATAAAGTATTATATTACTATATAATATGCAATAAAAATATGTAGTCTCATCTTAATCTAAGGTACAGTGACTCAGAAGTTCTCCTTAATGACAACTAAGAAGCACTGTAGCTGGCACTCAATGTCCGCATTCTTTCACAAATGCCAGCGGGATTGCTAATATGAACGTCTCTTTGTATTCTGCCTCCCACAAAACAGTGTTCTGCACAGAAGAGTCATTCAAAGAATACTAGTGTAAGCAGGGTGGCTGATGCCAAAGGGAGGATGCACCCTCAAGAGCTCCAGGTGGGACAGAGCCAAAAGGGAAGCATTGATCTGTTGGCTTCTCATGGAGAGAAAGAAAAAGAAAATGAGTCAATGGACAGGCCTGAGACATGTTCAATATATATATATTGGTTTACAGTCAGTGAGTTGTCTTTGCTAAGAAGAAGAAATCTTACAATGCTGAGGAAGATTTAGTAATTTTAGGAAGGTGTAGAAACATGAGACAGCTAACTATGTCTAACTGTGTATCGACTTTGTCCTCCATTAAATCAATTGCTTGCCACATTGGGCTGCAAATGCCACAGATTAGAAAAACAACTAGATGAGAGAGTCTGCAGAGGTTGTGGGTTTTTTTGGTTTTTTCTTGTTTTTTTTTATAAGTGAAAAAGCCTGTGTACTCATTGGAATCCTGCTCACGGTGCAGAAATCACTGCAGAGTCAAACTTGTTAGCAGAGATGCAGTGGGCACTGGAAGGGACTGTGAGTACTGAGTGGAACAGGCTGCGAAGGCAGCTGATGCTGCAGTGCAGCTCTGCCTGGGGTGAAACCTCTGCCCTGCAGGGTAAACACAAAGCCCATGGGACTTGGCAGTCTCAAATAAGGAAGAAGGTATTACTGCAGAAGCTGAGAAACAGTCAGGTGCCCTAACAAGTTGCCTTACCAGGGAGTCTTGGAGGACTGTGTTGCCTGAACTATGGAGAAGGGGCAGTCATGTATTGAATCATTCTCTTTCCTCCTTTCAGTAAAGGAATATATCTGAAGTCAATGATATCTTTGTGAATAAGGGAAGAACATTAACTCACTGAGCATCAGGCAGCTCAGGTTTATCATTGCAGACTTGTTGATGAGGGCTTGAGCTGGTCCTTCTAAATGATCACAAGCATTTAAATCCAGACTTGCACAATGACCACGAAGCACAGGGATTTTGCTAGGACAACTAAGCAAAACTTTGGGAATGAGGGTCAGTGTTTGAATTTTGCCTGTTCAACTCAACTGAGTTAACCACTCAACTAAAAAATAAACTCTCTAATCAGAGCTCCCAAGTCCAGGCACATCTACTGTGAATCTGTAAGAAATTTGCCTAAACCTTCCATCATGGGTGTTTAATACAGGAGGCTTCCAGAGAAAGAAATATATCAATTTTCCAGCTTTTTTGTGGTCCCTTAACAGCAAGGTTTAGAAGATGGACTATCATTTTTAGGCAAATATAGCCTGAAAAAAACCAGCACAATAGAAAAAGAGCTTTTCACTGCTCCGTATTGTAAGGCTGAATATGTACTGTACAGGCACACCACAATTCAAAGTGTAATTCTAGTCTCAGGTGTTGTAGTCTTTCATGAAGACTCACAGACTTTATAAAGTAATATCTCAAGAGACGAGGGCTCACAGTATAGAGCTGTGCTAAGGTTCTTCCAAAAATAAATAATCAATAGCGAGCTACCCTACTGAGTGAGAATATTGCAAGGAAACAGCATGTTATGGAAAACTACATCATCATTTCATACCTAGGCAGCAACAAAAAGAAAGGAAAAAAATCTTAAAACTGCAAGATGTGCAGCAAGACTGTCATCAGAGCAGGAACTGGTAAGTGAAACTGAAAAATATTAAATTGCCTTTCTTCACATACAGAGTTATGGTGTCTGAATCACTTCCTTTGCACACCCTCTGAAGGCATTAGGAATGACACAAAGAATGCAAGATCAGGAGCCTGCAGCAAAACCAGGGTTTAGCTCAGCTGCTCAGGGAATTTGTGTTCTCTCTGCTAAGATAAATTAGAATAACAAATATTGTGAGAGACTAGAGAGGGAGTTCACCTTGTTAAGTGGTTACCATTTGTGCCCCAAGTGGAAACATAAAGTAACACGATTATGTCTGGTTTACAAACAGGCAATTCTTTACTCTACTTGGAAGAAATAGTAATGCATTCCTGTCTTCATGTGCACCTTTAAGTCTGTACTCTTGTAAGAGTTAGACTTTTTAAGCTGAAGCTTTCATTGTTTAATTCATTATTTATATTACTGTTAGCATTAATATTTCATAGCCACTGGCCATTGGTGAGATAAAAGAGAAACCCAAGTTTTAAAGTTAGAGAATTAAATATATAAAACTGTATTTTCAAATATAAAATTGCCACATCAAAAAATTAATGCAAGAGGAGTTCATGTACTCTGCTTATAAACTTCATTAGTAATTCGAAAGCTAAGGTAGCAAATCACATAGGTCAAGTCTTCCAAGTGATTTGCTGACCTTGGAATCATTCTATGGGCCTCTCTCAGTGCTCTTAAGAAGAGTCTCCTGGGTCTTAGTGATATTAGATCTTTTAAGCCTGGCAGCTCTCATCCTTCTCATTTCTCTCATGAATCATGGAGGAACTCTGCCAAGATACACTGGATATATCCACAGCTTCCTTTGCCCATTATATAAAACCGTTAAACATCTCACACAATTACAGTTAAGCAGCAGGTACTTATTTCATTAATATTCTTTAATTTTTTTCAGTCAGAACAAGAAGGACACTACAGCAAATAGAACCACTGTAATGTGACGTTGTTTCCTGAGGATCAAGACATTTTCACAATAAACAGTATAGCCACAGAGCCCCAGCAAAGAGCACACCGAAGCAGCAAGTGTTTGAGACACTTTGGTCGCTGGTGCTGCTGCAGCTCCTCAGTCCAGAGTGAGCAGGATCTAGCTGCAGCAGCTGGCAGGAGAGAAAGTGCCAGAGGCAGCACCCCAGATGCCAAAATGTCTCACTACAGTCCTGAACAGACATGTTTAGTTTAGCCCATATTCAGTACCGCAATCTTTTCTTAGAACACTATATAACACCAGCTAATGAGAAAACTACTAACTCTTGTCTGTAAATACGCATGTAATAGACTACTAACTATGACTTAACATTGACATTTTTAGGCATTGTCTTTAAATATGAAAATCAAATGAAAAAGCTTTCAAAAACATGAATATGGTGATGGATTTTTTTTCCTAATACACAAACTTCTAATCTATGAGAAGGAGATTTGCTATGAATATTGCGCACTGTTTTGAAGATGGGAGTCCTATTTCTCAGAGCAATGTCTCATTTTATTAATACCCGTAAAAGCTTGTATTTTCATTTGGTTACCATTGGGCTCTGCTTTTACTGTACAGAGAGTTTCCTGAAAGATATTTTGAAGTAGGACTAACAACTCTCCATTTGCTTCACTGACCCAATTTATTTCCTGGGACATTCCTAATTTTATCTGCCACTCCCAATTAACCTCTTTTTCCTTGGAGTTATTTAACTCAATCTTCTCTACCAAAATGTGTAGGCATTACCTGACCAGTTATAGACATCTACTTCTTACTTAACCAGCTTCTAAGTGATCAAAGAAAATAGGCGATTCTGGGATATAATTCATCTCATTCTAACATAGAGGCCCAAAATTATGGTGTAAATTGCATACCCCAAAGTACCTTTTTCATTCACGACTGACAATAAGGGAAGTGGAAGATGGCTGATTCAGTGGAAATATCTACAATATAGACCTCTAGCCCAGCTGTGTAGATTTCTTCCAGAAGTAAATTCTTTGAAGTGCTTTCAATTGCCATCTGATGCCGTGTATGGTCTCTTTTTCACGATGAAACAACAGCTATTTAGGTGTGATCATTGATTAAGTGTTGCAGCATCACACTCCCTATGTGTTGGAAAGTCTCCAAGAGAAGCTGTGTACCACTAACCTGGCTTTCCAAACTCATCAGCTTACTCAGGTACAGATTTATGGTTACTAAGCAGAAGTGTATATTGGAAAAGATACCTTTTAAGTTATGTAATACAGCATGCTGGAGGCTTAACATTGGACACATACCAGAGGATAAATTATGAAGCATATCACTGTATTAAATTAGAAACTATAAGTAGAATTTTAAAGCTTAAAGACTCAGATGATCAATATAGTCTAAAGGCTGAAGGACAAGAATAAATATGTACTAAATTTATCTCAGTAATGATTCAGAATTAGAATATACAATAATACAATGATACCTTAACAATGAAATTATTCTGTCACCCTCAAAACAATCCTATTATTTATGTTATTTTTCATCTTTCCTTTTTTAAGCAGTTCTGAAGTAAAATGTAGCCTGACAAAAAAAAAAAAAAAAGATAAAATAAAATGAAAACAGGAAATAATAAAAACTGCCTCTGCAAAGAAATATCTGATTAAGCACCCTGCATAAATACACACAGGTAGATCTAGATACAAATATTTTACTAAAAGCATGACAAATAAATTTTGCTCTGAATCTTTTAATTCCTCTTGGTGTCTTGTTTAAAGGCTTCTCTGTTAAGGACATATTTATATTTATTTGATACCTTAACTATAAATCATTATTTTTCCCCCCTCTTAATCCTAAATCATAAAAATATGATTTTCACCTATTTTTGAAATTAATAAATTTATTAGTTGATCTTTTAAAAAAATCATTGACAGGCTAGAATTCTGGGTTTGGTGGCTTTTTTCTAAATCATTCAATATCTTCAGATATGTTTATTTAATACAGAAATAAATGACAGCAGTGTTATTTGTTTGATGGTATGTCAGCTGTCTCTCCCACTGAGATGGTGAGAGAACATCTAATTTCTTTATAATGACTGATAAAGCTTGGAAAAAGAATCCTCCCCATGCTTTAGGTAAGGATATACTTCAGAAGGCAGTTAAGTACAGATTCACCTTGTTGTCTAGTTGACTAACAGCAAAGCTAAATGAATGAGTTTATAGGATGAAACATACCCCTAAGCAGTAGGCTTGCCTAAGACCAACATTCTCTTTAGATCCTAGGTAAGCCTTACTTTACAAGCTTATACGGGATTTAATTATGTATGGCAAAACTCTCAGGTATCAAAAAGTCACCAGATACTTCAAAAGTGAAATCTCAAAATTTAAACTGAAAATATGACTCTTAGAAATGAGAGTCATAAACTGCTAGGACAGCTTATCAGCAAAGGTGATAAATTTCCCATTACCTGAACTCCTTATGGTCTTGTTTTAGCAAAGCTCTTAAACTTCCATATCCATAAATTCCACTATAGGTATAGTCACAAACATGTGTGTCCAAGAAGATGGGTTTTGCAAACTATCCAAACAAGAATGTAAAACTGTCTTTGTAACATGCTCAAGAGAGAGCTGTAGAATCCAAGCATGTCGTTAAATAAAGAGCTTAAGGGAGCTGAAGACCTACTCTTTTGAGCTGTGTCAAGTAGAGAAAAAGTGCCTGTGTGTCTCCTGAAACACATATAACACTGCTTGAACATTCCATAAATTCAAATCGATCTAAACTGGAGTACACACACAACAGATGCAGGGAAGCAGTAGGGTTACAAGGTGCAATCAAGGCAGAGTGGTGTGAAGTTGAATCTCCTTGCTTACTTAATTGGATGGATAGAAAGCAAAGCAGATTTATGCATGACTGCAGGGCATTTCCACTTCTCCCTCAGCATAACCTTTAGTAAATAGTAAAGCAGAAGCAAGAAACATATCTTTTTTTTTTTTTTTTTGATACAAACCACTACAGAGGCATGGATTTTTAATATGATTTCTCAGACTTTATTAATATGCCCATACTTTGTCGTGCAAATCCTTCTTCAGAAAAATAATTTTTTAACATTCTGCAGATAATTCTGCCAGCAAGCAATCATGGGGGCCGTAAGTACTCTAGCTTTTGTGTTAATAACTAATTGGTGAGAGTGGAAATCCTCTGTCCAAAATGATAGAGATTCAAGGATCAACATATAACACATATAACACAAACCTTTCCTGGATCTCTGTAGAGATCTAATTCTGTAGGTTCCGGTTAAGAAAATGTCAAATCAACACGCAGCCTCTTTTGGAAAGGACAGAAATGCAATTTACAGCAGGTAGCAATCCTATCTGCAAGTTCTGCTGGTAGGTTGTTTCCGGAGATGACAACTGCTCCTTTCTTATTTATCCATCTGAATTCTGAATGCCTGTCTAAATCCTCCCCTCTGGGTCTTTCAAAAGTGTCATATCATAATAAACTGCTCTTTTGGATAAATAAGCATTGACAGCATAAAGGCTGATAGAGAGATTCATTTGCCTTTACCACCAGGAAGGTAAAATTTTCCATTGCTTACATGTTTTTCAGTCTCTCAAATCAATAAACTTGTGTTCATCTAACAATCATGTATTGGAAGCCATTATTCCCAAACTGTTAATTTCCCATACCCAGAAATGCCATGCAATTAAGTGTAGGACCTTATTTCTTAAGGACAGTAGCACAGCTCCATGACCGAAGCAGCTTCAGCTTTGTCATTCCACAGCCACTCCATTGACATAAAGAAAAGCCATCAGTGTATTTGCACTCATAAACAGGTAGACTTGCCAGAAACCTACACCATAGTGCTAATCTGAGTTAAGAGGAGGTTTGGTCACTGCTTAGGGAGCCCATTAGAGTTTGAAATGCATAGGTGGTTTGCCGATGTGACACAGATCTTCTGCCTGGCTTTAGACAAAACTTCCAAGCTGACATTCCAGATGAATAGTTGTGTCAGTAGCAGACCTAGTTTAAGCTCCTCTGTCCAGACCCTCTTCCTTTTCACTTTTTCTCCATCAGACTTTACTTCCCTCTCAGTCTTACCAATTCAGCTGTTTATATAACTGTGCTTAGGAAATTTTTTGTGAAAATATGTTTTGCTTTTCCCACATTGGAATTTTCCGTTTCAAAACTTGGACAGTTGGGTAAACCTGTTTTATTGACTGGTCACACGAACAGGTACAACTGGGGTATGCCAATCTCTGGTGGGAGACTGCAGCAATGTGTAATGCAGAGTATAAGGAAGAAGAGAGCTGATCTACTGCCTACCAAATATTAGAGAGGAACTGTAGTCCTAGTCTTTTCTCTGGCTCCAGATCCATATCTGTAAAATAGAGGTAGGTAAGGAACCTAATACATTAAAAATTGGATAAGGTTAGCGTATTAGAGTAATTATTCACCCAGATTGCATTCATGAACATACTTAGAATTCACTTACAACTTGCCTTTGTACTGGTACTTATTCAGGAGCTACATTTTTTTTTTTTGGGGGGAGGGGTTTAAAGAAAAAAATTATGCTAGAGTTACAGTATGATATAGCTTTGAATGTGCCAGATATATCTTATGGGATTTCTAATGTGTTTCTGTGGTCCTTTTTAGATGATGGAGGGAGAAAGGTGCTTCTGAAAGCTTCCAGCTGGAAAACCTGTGTTAGTTCAGGCACCTAAGGTAGATTTGGTCTGCCTACTTGACGTGTTTAGAGGTACATATGGGAAAGCTGGGTGCTTAAATTAGACAGATTAGATCCCACCCCAGGATATTTGTATCAACTCAGACTATGCGGTGCTCTTTTTGTCATGAGAATATGAAGTATTTTACTATTTTTCTGTTATTATTATGTACTTCACATCCTTGCCATTTGTCACCATTTTCAACATACTCTCAGAGGCATAGGAATGCCTAGTAGCCTGTAAATCTTCTTAGCAGGAATATTTTTCAGTATTAATAGCTTCTTTTATACCATATTGAAATAGATTGATGTACCTGTACATCAGCAAGGTTTTTTTCCTGGTATTTGGATTAATGTGTATTACTTAACTATACCAGCTAATAAGAATCATTTAAAAGCCACAAGCTCAGACCTTGATTTACCAAGGAGTAAGTGCTTACCAAAAGCTAGATCTAGTGAGGGTATAAGTACCTTCTCTTCTTTGATAAAAATCCATGGTAATAAGTGCAGCAAGTGGTAGCAACAGGACACAGAAACATATCCGTTGGATCACAACTTTATTTGCCCACAATATTAATTATTAGAATGAATGTTAAGCATCTATCTTCTTGTTTAAACCTTATGATAGTATTCTCAGTAAACAACTTATTTTAATCTCAAGACTCCTTGGATACACAGATCAATGTTCCAATTTTCTTCAGAACTACCATGTACATTTATCATAAACTTTTAAATAAAAAAAAAAGTCTGTGGACTAGAGATTGCTTACTTTATATTATTCTCATGGAGCACAATTTGGGAACACATGTTGTAAGATATTTGCTTGCTTTCCCTGTTCAGCAGATCACTGTTAACACACAGAAGATTGTCTGGGCAGGGGGTGTCAAGAAATTATCCCATGTACAAGAGTCATTGCAAATTGTTTTAATACATTTCTTTTTATGAAATTGCAGTGTAGGTTAAAGAAGTCCACAATGGGGAGGCTCTATAGAGTATATTTAGCCTAACTTCTATTACTGCATTCACCATTAAATTATTTATATTTTATTCTGAATTAGAGTAATGAGAGCATCAAAACTAACTCTGAAATCAGTTCTGTGGAATTCAGATTTAATGCCCCGTGGAATTCCATGCATTTGCAGTATGATCTTACCTACTTTCATATATTCCAAATGTTGCTTTAAGGAATATCTTCACAAAAATGGCTAATTTTCCATTGAAAGCAATTCAAAAAGCACATACATCCAGCAAAGACAGTTCCTTCAAACCCCCTCTGTTGAAAAAAATGCATATTTGAACCCAGCTGTACTTCGATATGATATGATATGATATGATATAGATGCCACCTTGGTGACAAAGCTCTCAGTTAGGTAACCACTTTGTCTTCAGTCAGTTTTATGTAAACCAGGAGATGGAATACCACATCTCAGTGAAAGGATTCTCATTCATGTATTCTCTTTCATGTTAGTTTCTCGCTAATGGTCTGCAAGGATAGCAGCGTTTGGGTGGTGATTTTCATTTCAGTCCCAGACCCATAGTCGAATATAGTTTGTCAGCTCTGCCACATGAAGTTGAAGAAGACCACAACTTTACCAACTGCTCTAGAAAAAACACTTTGAGAGAAATTGTCTTGAGTCGTTTTTCATTCTTTCCATGATCATTCACACATATTCCGACACTGTCTAAAAATTGGTAGCCATCGTTTTGGGAAAGAAAGTTTCCTTCTGGCCCTTCTGGCCACCTGATTTCTAAAATGAGATCTTCCTAGTCTTTCTCTTATCATCCCAAGGACAGGGGTTTAAGGACCCACTTTTGTTGCTACCAGCAAGGAAATAGTCCATAACTTCCAGTCTGAGATTGCTGGCATTGCCTTTTGTGGCGTGTGCTTTGTACTGCCAGTCTGATCTAGTCTAATACCCTAGATTCATGAAAAAGTCAATCCCCTACCTGAAATATCCCAGCAGTGTTGAGCAACAGCTTAGCAGCCAGGTGTTTATCACACTGGGAGTCTTTCTGCTACTTTCAGTGCAAGTGCATACCTCTTTCCTCCTCTCAGCCTCCCCATGGAGGAGTTTCATGCATATGGAGGAGTTATAGCACATCACACTCAGAAACCCAAGAGGCACCCCTGCAGCTGCAGGTTTCACTCCCTGTCTGAATCAGCCTGCTGTATTGACACTTCTGGCGGCTGAAGACCTCTTTGCAGGCAGAACAGGTACACTGCTGGCAGCAGCCATGCAAGTCTCTCAATTAGCGGTTCAGATCTGAGCTGGATTTGAACCAATGATCTAAGTCACTGAACCTCTGTGAGCAAGTGCCTTGTATTTACTGTTCCTGACAATAGATCACATATAAGACACAGTGTTAGTCCCTTCCGTACAGCTGCTGAACTTTATACTTTGGTGCTCGGCACCTGTCTGTGAAAAAAGATCTAGTACTTGTTGTTAAAAGCTCCATTATAACCAAAAGCGCGAAGAGGATCATTGTGAAAAGCATGCTACTCATTTGGAGAAGAATCTGTCACAGGTATGGTATCCCCACAAGGAGTCTACTTAACTCTTTCAGTCCAGCTGATGTAATCCACCACTTCAAGCAGTAGCAGTGAAATGAGAGAAATCTGCCCCTCTGCTTCACAGTCGAGCACAGAGAGGCACACGGTCAGGTGTTGCATGACATAAGTTTTCTGTGATCTGAATGAAATCCGTATATATGTTACCAGTGTACCGGTCCGACCCTCCAAGGAGCAGCTGAGAAAGCACTGTTCCTAATGGCTACATTCTCGTTTGCCAAAGGGAAAAGTGAACGTTGTGTTTCTGCTTTGGGAAACATTATGTTGTTCATTATTTTACCATTAGAAACAAAGTACAAAAAAAGTTGATTTGCAGCACGGTGATGGAGTACCAGGAAAAAGTGCCGATCGGCTCAAAAAGTGAGCTATCCTATTAAATGAGTTGACCAAGGCATACAAAGTTTTATGAAATTTTCCACAAGCTACCAGGCAAAATCATCTCAGTTACATAAAATGCACAATTTTACAATGTCTGGCTCACTGAACAAAATTATACCACTGCAAGGGCTGTTCAAATTATCAAATCTCATAAGTATAAAGAAATAAAACACCAATTAAATGCAAAGCCATTATAATCTGTAGCTACAATAAGAAGAGGGAGGGGGATCAAACAGTGATTCTCCCTCCTTTATATTTTTGCAAACCACTGGAGTACATTATCATCTGATCATCCCAGTTTTTTTGTAAGCAGTAGATAAATGGCTGAGTTAAGTGCTGTTCCTTGTAGCAGCAAGAATATATTTTTTTCCCCTATAAACTTTATTACTATTATTTATCACATCTTGAAATACACAGTTATTTATACTGGGAAGGGACTAACCAGGCAATCACCTGACAGGCAAATTCAGATAATACCCTCTAGTAAATAAAAATGGTGACCACCTGCCAACCTCCAATATCATTTTCTCAGCAGAGCAGCAATTCACGAGTAATTCAATCACGTATTCAATAGAAAATTATTCCTGTTTTACAGACTGTCATCACTAACAGTGGGGCCTGATTTTGCTGCTTTGCCGCTTTGGCGCACAACCAAGGAGTGTGCAGTATTGGATTTTCTCCCACATAGTTGCAGTAACAGCAAATGTGGAAAGAATAAGACAGTACCTAGAAATGTAGAGATCTTTGTGTGTTACTATAATACAATCTTCACTTCCATAATGATTTTCAAAAGATTATAAAGTAGGAAAACGTTCACAAAAAATTAATAGCAGGTCCACAGTATATGAGGAGCATGGTGGTAATGCAGTTTGGTGCTTATTGGGACCAGTATGGTTTAATATCAGTGACACAGACAGTGGGATCGAATGCATCCTCACCAAGTTTGCAGACAACACCAAGCTGAGTGGTGCTGTTGACATGCCTAAAGGGCATGGCATCCAGAGGGACTTGGACAGGCTCAAGAATTGTGCCCATCTGAACCTCATGAGATTCAACAAGGCCAACTGCAGGGTCCTGGTGTTAATATGGGCTGAGGGGTGAAGGGATTTAGAGCAGCCCTGCTGAGAGGGACTTAGGGGGTACTGATGGATGAAATGCTGGACACGAGCTGACAATGTGCTCTAACAACACAGAAAGGCAACCATATCCCGGGCTGCTCCAAAAGAAACATGACCATCAGGGCAAGGGAGGTGATTCTGTCCCTCTACCCTGCTCTAGTGAGACCCTACCTGGAGTACTGTGTCCAGCTCTGGAGCCCTCACCATGGATAAGACATGGACCTGTTGGAATGAACCCAGAGGAGGGCCACAAAAAAGATCAGAGGACTGGAGCACCTCTCCTGTGAGGGCAGGCTGAGAGAGTTAGCGCTGTTCAGCCTGAAGAGAAGGCTCTGGGGAGACCTTATTGCAGCCTTTCAGTACCTAAGGGGGGCTTAATAAGAAAGATGGGGACAAACTTCTTAGCAAGGCCTGTTGCAATAGGACAAGGGATAATGATTTTAAACCAAAAGAGGGAAGATTTAGACTAGATATAAGGAAGAATTTTTTTTTCAATGAGAGTGGTTGCCCAGAGAGGTTGTAGCTGCACCATCCCTGGAAACATTCAAGGTCAGGTTGGATGGGGCCCTGAGCAACTCGATCTAGTTGAAGATGTCCCTACTCATTGCAGGGGAACTTGGGCTAGATGACCTTTAAAGGTCCCTTCCAACCAAATTATTCTATGATTATTCTATGATTCTATAATTGTAGCTGTGGCAGGCTAACAGTGGCAGTTTTTCTGTGCTTCACAGAGATGTCCAAGAACAAATCTTAGAGCATGACAGATGTACTGCCATTTATAGGAGCATCCTTCCAGGAGTGATCCTAATAGAAAATACACCTCAATTCCCCCAGAAAGCAGAGTCCTGGGTATTCCTTGCTATAAAGGCAGATGGGACAGCAAGGGGCTGATCCCAATGCAGGGTAGTGCTCTGCCACCCTTCTTCCCAAGAAGCCTGTGGTTAGGCTGATGTTGATTCCATGGCGTTGGTGTCCTGTAGTTGCTTCTCCCCACACACACTGCTTTGCTGGCAACCTCCACTGTCTCTCATCCTTCTTATCTACATCATGCATCATATATAGAACTAAACTCATATTGCCAGTCCCTTAAGCAGCCTCTTCTCTTTTCCTGTTTAGAACAAATGCTCTAAATACATGAAATGCCATGTAATTTATGATATGTCTCCTTTTTTTGTGGAAATGCTTCCACCAAATATAAGGAACAGCAACAGATGCCTCCAAGCCTCTCCTGATTCCTCCCATCATTCTTTCTGCTCCAGTCTGTGGCCAACAGAAGGTTTTCACCCTTTGGTTCCTCTGTCTAATGAAAGTCCCTGACTTCCACGTCAGTAGAAGAGCAATGTCCCGGTGTATATCCACTGCAATATATATGTTGCATCACAGAGACCGAATGAGACTTATTCCTTCAGTCTCACAGAAGCAGAATACTGCAAAGTAGGCCATTTCAGTTACAACTGAAAGCCCAGAAAGGTCCTCTGAACATCTGCTCTGCTTAGCAAAGGCTATAAAGCAACTCCATATCCTCAGGGTAAGAAAATAAGAATTCAGGTTTCACCAGTTTAAATTGTAAAGGACATGCTCACTGATGTGAAATGTGTAATGAAAAATACAAGAAATTTCAAGCCCTGTCTCAGGTCAAAGTACAGTCCATCTAGCCCAATAGGCTTATCCCAGCTTTGGAAAGGATCTGGACTATTTAAAGTACCTATACACAGAACCCAAATTCCTTATTATTGCACCAAGAATTATAGCAATATATGATTCTTTCATATCCCTGCTCTAATGTGTTTGAATTCCAGTTAAACTACCCTATGAAGGACTGGTATCTTAGCAGTATCATGCTTTAATATCAATATTTTTGTCCTGTAGGTACTCTTCACCATAACAAACAATGGCAGAACCTCATTTCAAATTATCATATCTGTTTTTAAGTTCTAGAAAGTTTTAAGATATTAGAAGTCATTTTGATCTGAAACGTTCTAGCAGGATTTCACTGTCAGGGGAATGCACTGTCAGGAAGAATCACCCACTGGAAACAGTCAGAGAGCAGCCCCTGTCTAATCACGGTCTGTCATTTTTTAAAGTGCAAAGCCTACAGATGAATGATACTGACCTCCAGACATTAGCTGGAAAAGCAGGCATTCAAAAAAGCCACCCCAAAGAGATTAAGCTCTCATGGTAACATAACAGACAACAAGAATTTTACTTAACAACTTGTGCAATGTAGATATGACATGGCAAATTCATGTGCTACAGTAGTAGCTTACATAGGAGACATATGTAAATGCTGAATAAAAATAATAAAAAGAGTAAAAAAATTAGGTTTGGAAAATCAGAAGTAAAATTTTTGAAGAAATGCTAGTAGCAAAATTGCCTCCTGGTTCAGGCATCTTATCTAAAAGTTTTAACTTTCAGGAAAGGTTTTGACTTCTGCAGAGTAAAATATGTGTTTAGGTGAGGGGCAGATGAATGTAGCTGGGGTGCCAGTAATGTAATATAAAATATCTTAAGATAACTAAAAATTATTTAGCCACTCTATCTTAATCTATTAATGGTAAAATATCTTTATTAGATATTACTCCTCAATTATTTATTCTAAACAATTTTCTATGGGAAAAAAATTATATGTCTTACATCTCTGATATTTCTGGTCATAAAACTTCCTGGCCTAAAAAACCCCAAAGTTTGCATGAGCTACCCCAGTTGTTGCACATATGTGCTCAATACCTAAAAGAATTAGGACTCTATAATAGGTCTGAAAAGACAACTCTTGAAAGACTTTCTGAGGTAAGAGCCATTAAAAAAATTTAGGACCACAGTTAATAAAGAACTGTATTCTATTTTGGATTCTTTTCAGAGATGAAGGATTTTAATTTGCAAATAGTGAATCTATGTCAAGCCACCTTAAGCCGGTTCCATGCTGATCTCTAAGGCTGACAGAGTGAGAGGCTGATATCTCACCTGCAGTTCAGGAAATGTGAGGAGAGATTTCAATTCAAACCTCTGCAGGAGCAGAGAAGCCTTGTTTGGAACTTTCTTTCTTGGTGGTCTGTACATAAAAGAAAACTCCTTAAAAGAGAATAGATTTTGATTTCTCATTGCAGAAGGAGTCCTTTTAGTCAGTTTTATGCAGAATGAAGGCTCTGTGCAAGCTAACATCTACAAATAAAAAGCAAAGACTTTTCTTTCCATAAAACACGCTCCTCATTAAAATTTACAGCTTGCACACTTTTTTTTTCCAGTGCCAGTGCTATACTGACGCTGTCTGCTTTGCTCCTACAGCAAATACTCCTTTTCTCTTATATCTGTGATGAAGCTTTTACATTAAAAGTCTTCATTTTATCAGGCAGCAGAGGGTTGTTATGGATTTATGGGGGAGGGAGAAGAAAGTGATGGTAAATGTATAAAGGCTGATCATTATACACATATCGAGATAGCATAATTACTCAAAAAATGATGGTTTCCTGCCAGAAACAGAAATCAGTCAGTAACAGAAGAAGAAAAATGCAAAATGCACTACAAATCCCAGAGAAGATTTACTCCTTCAGTTTTTACATTACATTGGGGCAACTTTTAAAGCTTCAGCATTGTAAAGAGATGTTTGCAGGATAAGAAATAAAAAGTGTTCAAATCGCTTTGTGTGTGTAGACATCTGCTTCTGATGAAAAGGCCTCTCTCTGATAGACTGTGGGGGAAGATGTGGTAACAGGTCCTTGTGTGTTTCTGGAGGAAAAAAAAAACCTCTCATTTTATATTTGTAGACTGTTGCTGTGGTAATCTTCTGTCACATGCTTGGTCCTGTGTAATTCTGAGTACTTCCAAACTTTGCAATGTTTTGACATGTTAAGGTGGTTGAAAAAAGAAAAACTACTTTGGACAAAAATGAAGTGGAAAAGGCATTTTCCCTTCAAGGGTCAAAAGGAATCTTTTTGTGATATTTCAAAATTTTATCAAGACCATTATCAAAATGGTGTTTTCAAAATGTATAACAAAAGGGATTTTTATAGTTAATCCAAATTCTTTTGAGGAAATGAACAATTTACATGTTCAGTATTAAATAGTTATTTATTAAAAAATCAGATATTTAACATTAAGACATCTTAAAAAAATGTATGTTTAAGAAACAACCATTCAGTCTTAAATTTCAGAAAAGCAAAAAATTGCTTTTGATTGAGTTAACTTTCTAGGAAGTTCTCTGCCCATAAATGATTCATATCAAGGAACAATTCATATATTCAAACTTCTTGTGTGCTTAACTTTTGAATAAAATCTACAGCCATAAACCTACCATTTCTTCCATTGTTAATCATTTATCTGATCAAATCCTGTGATGCTTTCTACTGTGTCAGGGTGCTCAGACCTTTAGAAAAATACTCACAATGTCAAGAACATTTTTTGGCCCAGAAAATCCAATCTGTTATAGCTTCTACATATGATTCACCTAACCTAACCTAGGGCCCATTTCTGGAAAGGGAAAAAGTGATTCTGTGCTTGCTTCGGTGACACTCTGTTAGGTGCCTGACCCCATGCAATTCAGAGGTGCTGGTGTCCTCAGGTTCAAAGCTTCATCTTCCTGGCCCTTCCAAGTCAATAGAGTCAACTCTGGTCATTTAGGGTGTGTAATACTTAAAAGAGACATCACTTTTTTTTTTTTTTTTGCTGTTTGTAAGTAGAAATATGAGGAGACTGAGGTCTTAATTTATGTGCTCCGGTTGAGTATCAGAGGTTAGGAGAGATGAAACCTCAACACAAGAGAGATATCGAGGTGCTGGAGCAAGTGCAGAGGAGGGCAATGAAGCTGGTGAAGGGCCTGGAGAATAAATCTTATGAAGAGGGATTGAAGGATCTGGGACTGTTTAGCTTGAGGAAGAGGAGTCTGAGGGGAGACCTCATCGCTCTCTACACCTACTTGAAAGGGCGTTGTAGAGAGGTTGGTACTGGTCTCTTCTCACAGGTAATTAGCGATAGAACAAGAGGGAATGGCTTCAAGCTGCAACAAGATAGGTTTAGGCTGAACATTAGGAAAGAGTTTTTCCCAGAAAGAGTGGTCAGGCACTAGTATAGGCTGCCTAGGGAGATGGTTGAGTCAATACCCCTGAATGTGTTTAAGAATTGTTTAGATGTGGTGTCCCAACCATGTCTAAACCACATGGTGGGATATGGTGTAGGGGAGAACTTTGTAAAGTAGGGCTGATGGTTGGACTCAGTGACCGCAAGGGTCTTTTCCAACCTGAATGATTCTATTATTGTGACCTGAAGTCACAATGATTAGAATTTTGAACGGGAGTAAGGTACTTCAAAAACTGTTAATTTGGTTCAGCTTTAGTAAACCTGAATCTATACAGCTAGACTGAAAGTGGAACTTCCAAGTCCCTGAAAACTAAAGAAAAACTACAATTGATTTCAGGGTTATCTTACTTTCTGCAAGTCTCTTTTCACTCTTCGTTTTCTTTCCTACGTATAGCAAAGTTCTTTTTCTCCTGCAAAGTTTGTCAGAGCTAAATGCATACATCACAGAGTATATTTATGACACACAGTACAGACTCAACACAACAAGTCTGGCTTTACACTAAGCAATGCAAAAAATAAAAAGGTATCGGGGGAAGTCTAAGCTTTTATTTTTTAAATGTACTAACACACCACAGGAGATAGAGAAGCTAGAATTTAATTTGCTATTTGTTTGTGCTGGCTCAGAAAGTCTGGTTCCTATCAGTGCCCAGATGAGTCTGATGAATGTTATCATATACTGTATCTGTAATTTGTCAGAGATCCTGTTTTCCTCTAAGCTACAGATAATCCCTGTGGTTTCTTTTTCATGCCATTGGGTAACATCCTTTCCCTGAGCAACTAAGAACCAAGACTACTGAAAATGTCCTTCCCAACCTTGTGCATCTCTCAATGGGACCTGGATAACAACCATTTGTTCCACACTCTTCTCCTTAGGATACTTACCTTGAGAGAAGGAATTTTACTAAAGGTTCTAAAAGTAAGCCTTTTATAAATCTTAATATTGTAAAAATCTCAAAAGATTTGTATTAGAAGATGGCCTTTACTCCTTTTTTGCAGTAACTTTCAATTAAAGAAACAGGCCAAGTAACCCCCAAACTATTGTAATAGCTGGTGAGTCATTGTAACTGAGGGTCTATAAATAAATCATATAGTTCAGTGTTTGTGTTATACTATACTACAGGGTCTACCCAGAGCAATCATTACTCAATGAGAGAATTGCTATTTCAGTTCTTTACTGTCCACTGAAGGGTACTTTTGAGAGTATTCATTGACAATACAGTGCCAAAACCACTATTTGGCAGCTAGCAACAAAGCGATTGTGATTCTAAAAAAGTACAGTAACTTTCTGTGGGAGTTCTTTATACTATATTAGTGAACTTTTCATTGCAGCAAATTTCCACATGATCATACCACTAATTATTGTATCTGGTACAGTGTCAACAGCTATCGAATAATATGCGCAACATTTTCCTCTGCATCAAATTAATATTGGCTAGCACCAGTATATTTAAATAATGTATTTCAGAAAGATGATCATCATACTGTAAGAAAAAGGCCTCTCATATGATGAGGCTGTATTCTTGAAGCAAAAATTATATATGAGGAGTCTGTCCAGCAACTAGATTTCTGATCATAGATGTTAATAATACTTTGCATTTGTATAATGTTATATACAGCTGGTCTGAAAGTGACTTACAGGTACTACTAAATAATCTTAATTCATATAACCAGTCATGTTCCACAGGTAGATAAAATGAGATACAGTGCTAATCAGGCCAGCACTGTCAAACATGCCTAATTTTATCAAGCTAAGCACTCGCATTTATCCTCCTTAATCAGTGGACTTTTCCCAAAGAAGTTGAGGGAATTCACTCCTCACTGAATTCCCTGCTTAATATGTTAGTTATATTTAAACACCCACACTTTAAAATGTTACCCTAATTGGCTTACAAGTTAGAAAAATCTAAAGTCAGAGTAATAACTAGGTATATTCTGGCTCCTGACATTGTTTTCTAAACACTAAGAAAAAAGTTTACTTTTTCTCTATTGCAAAATACAGTATTTCTTCTTTTTCCCCAATTGCCAAATGTCAATGTTAAAATTCAAGTTTTCATTGGATAAATCATTAGTTTTACCACCTCTTTACTAGATTTAATTGCATAGCTTTGCAAATAAACTCAAATTTATATATGACACCAGCAATGAATAGAGGTTGTGATACTGCTTTTGATGTAACCACGAAAACAGGTTTATCATTCTGATTTTGCTTGTCTATTAATGGGACAGTGATTTAAGAAAACTGTTATCCTCTTAGAACTCAACATCCTAAATACCAGTTGTCCATTCAAAAGTAAATTACTACACACACACATATCCACATCAAGCATCGTCTTTTATTTGCAACAGTAAAGATTTTATCTCCAATTTCTTCTGGTGAACTTGACACTTTCTAAGCCTTCAGTACGTTGACTTGTTGGTTATGCCTACACTGAGGAAGGAATCCTCATGCCGAGATGATGATGGAACATGGTTTTCCCATGTACCATAATGCAGGTGAACATGATGCTATTGACATGGTTCTGCATTGAGCTCATGTGGCAGTCCTGTGACAAGGCTGGCTGGCATCCAGGCTTGGACTTCCCTGTACCTCACTCTGCAGTGTAGTTGTGTCTTTATTCTCCTGGGTTTAGAAAGGCTGAACAGTTCCCAGATCTAGAGCATGGAGAGCTGTTTGGGCAGGGGCCTGTCTTTCTGCAGCTGTGCTGGCAAGCTTTGGTCAATGTTAATTTCTGTCAGTTAACAAACACCTTCCAGAAGGGCACCTAGAAAGCCAAAAAATTCCTTTCTGGCTCACTGACTTCTTGAAAGCTTCAGGTCCTGAAATTCTATCAGTCTTCCTCAAAACATTTCTTTTTTTTTTTTTTTTAAATTTTCATCCCCATTTGGAAAACAAACAAACCTCAACAATATAGATTTTTTTCACCAAAATCACCTACTATTTTCTATGCAGCTCTGCTAAAGAATGAATGAATTTTTGACATCTCCAGTGACTTTATATGAGTGAAGGGGGAAATTCTAACCCAAAATATTTCTGTTGGCCTGAAAGATTCTGGGAATCCACATAATTTTCTCCTGCCCTGAGCACAAATGTTGCAATGAGATGGATGCAAAATTCAATTAGATTTGAAAGGCTCAGCTGGCCATCGTTTTAGAACAGTATCAAAGGCATTGGGATCGGCATATCGCATTCCTTTTGACAGCTTCTGGAAAAGCAACCAATGAGAGAGAACAAAATGTCATCCTGGCACTCCTCATATGTCAGAGTGAGACAAAGACCCCAGGAAACCTCTTCTATGGAGTTGTTGAAGAGGAACAAAGGACTCTGCAGAAACATTGCAATCCAAAATTGAAAACTCATGTTCCTTTGTCAGAGGAAAGTTGAGAGCAACTACCATTAAAATTGTATAAGGTTATGTAGGAAATGTTTAAATGTTTCACAATACTAGAAATAAATCAGAATCCTGAGCTGGAAAAATCCTCAGACAGGTTTTATGTGGTATTGGTGCAAACAAAATGTGTGGTATGTAGAACACAGCTAGGTGCAAAATTAAGCCAAATTCCTGAAGACTACTGAAGAAAACAGCAGGGAGAGAAGAGATTAGGGATTTAACTGTGACAGCTGAGAATGGAATGTTCTCCAGCTGAACAAAAACAACAGTATCTAACTAACTCAGATTTCACAGAAGCAAAAAATCTCCCAGAGTAAAAGGAGAGAAAGGAAATCAACCACAAAACTCCAAGGAAATTAGGGTGTTCATCAAATCCATTTTGTTGGCAATGTAAAAATGTCCTGTCAGAAAAAGGTGTTGTTACAACAGTTTGATTTGTACCATATGTACTGTATGTAATCCACAATTTACTTTTTTTGTTGGTTTTTTTTTTTTTNTGGTATGTAGAACACAGCTAGGTGCAAAATTAAGCCAAATTCCTGAAGACTACTGAAGAAAACAGCAGGGAGAGAAGAGATTAGGGATTTAACTGTGACAGCTGAGAATGGAATGGCTGCAGCGGTAAAAAAGTTCTCCAGCTGAACAAAAACAACAGTATCTAACTAACTCAGATTTCACAGAAGCAAAAAATCTCCCAGAGTAAAAGGAGAGAAAGGAAATCAACCACAAAACTCCAAGGAAATTAGGGTGTTCATCAAATCCATTTTGTTGGCAATGTAAAAATGTCCTGTCAGAAAAAGGTGTTGTTACAACAGTTTGATTTGTACCATATGTACTGTATGTAATTCACAATTTACTTTTTTTGTTGGTTTTTTTTTTTTT
>VXBJ01004342.1:508708-539046 GCA_013400055.1 Nycticryphes semicollaris | reverse complement strand
TTTTTTTTTTTTTCTTTCTTGATGGCCTATAGTGACAGTCACTGTATTGGACTCTCTTGAAATGATGGTCCAAGCTAAAATAGATGTGATATTATCCATGGGACTGGTGGCTGCCATTCATTCACAACATCTTAATGGTCAATGCTTTAAAATCTGGAGCTATTCCCCAAAATACCCGCTGCATATATGGCTGATCAGAAACCTTGCTGAATGAAGAGCCTTTTCTGCCTATTTTCTTGGTGGAGCTTTCCGAGTTCGTGTTTACTAGGAACAGCCCAGGAACCTTCAGAAAAAACAGTGAATTTAGTCTGGATCCAGAGAAACACCTGCTGTGTGATACTTAAATGGAGAAAAAGCTTTGCAGATAAAGGTCTAGGTGAGAAAGTACCTTGGAGATATGGGAGAGAAGCCATATCCTGCTGTTTTATTTCTACTATGTATAGGAAAATGAGAGCTTGCATGTATTTTCTGAACATAAAATAAGTTTTACCCAAATCCAGGTAGCCTTTTTTTCTTTCTAGCTGGTGAAATCTTCAGTACATACGTACTAGCAAGATACTGAACATAAAAGGAGCATCAATAACCATAACTAGTAGCAAAATGTACTGTTATAGGCAACTCATGCATAATGCAAGGAGTATTTTGGGACAGAAGACCAAATCAAGAATTCATTTAGTTAATTTGGCTGCTGTTGAAACTCACCTGTGTGTTGGTCTTGAGTGTGCCTGCTTAACCCATCATTCTCCCTAACTAACCTAAAATATGCAATTACTTCAAATCTAGACATTCGTGGTCTAATCAAGACAGAAAAAATTGGGTCGTGTGGAAGTTTAAAAATATGTTTATGTAATGGTATTTCTAATAACATTGCTTCCTTTTTTTTCCCCCTTAAACACATTGGTAATTAATCATCCGCTTCTAGTAAAGGTCACTATGAGCAATTCACTGGTCTCTTTACTGTGTCTGTCATTATACTACATTCATATACTCTTTTTCTTTTCCTTGGTTATTATTAAACCTCATTTGAATAGATGGCAGCCCTCTGTCATGCTTCAGAAATGTTTTCTGACTTGTTGCCCCTTAGTACAAATAGGATCTCACATCTTACATGCCCTAAGCCTTGAGGACCAACACCAACATCACTCAAACATAGGCACTTAAAGGATATGCCTTGCAATGTCTGAATTTCTGGGAGAAACTGAGTCTAGTTCTTAAATAACAGGTCCAAAAGACCATGAATACAATTGGCACAGTTACTAGCCATGAAGCCACGAATCAGCACTTTTAGTCAACTCTCATTTCATTCTCTAAGAAGAAAAAGTGAAACTCAGTCATTTTTTATTCTGTCCAAGCTATGCTTTTCTACAAAGCCTGTAAGTCAAGTATTTTAGGAATATTTACATTACCTCATCAGTTAAATATTCCACTTATTTTGTTAATATTTATTAACTTCAGACTACATACAAGATGTATTTTAAGAAAAATAAGCATGCTTTAAAACAAAGAACTTAAAAAGGTAGTGTCAGCAGAGTCAAGCATCCTTGTGTGACACTTTTTGCTGGTTACACACTGAAATATTGTCAGAAATTGGTACCAAGTAAGCATTGGGAAGATAGTAGTAGACACAGTGTTCAAAAGTGTCCAAAAGTGAAATATCAGCTCTACAAGGGCCACTGGGGAAGATCTCTGGTACACATTCTCAGCTATCTATTTTTTCTTGAGCCTTCACTTGGAAATATCATTGCAACTCTACAGTGCAGTAAATTTTAATAGGGTATATGAAAAAAAATATAACCTGAATATTTCTCATCATGCCATAATGTCACCTCTACTGATCCTATTTGTAATGGGAAATAAAATTCCCTATGCAAATTTGTAGGCAGTGCTGAAGAAAAGATTTACTGTTTGATTAATTTGTCAGGGACCCCATGTTTAACTCTATATTACATTAGCACAGGGATTACCCATGTGACAAAACTCTGACTACTCACTAAACTTTTGAAGTGATGTAGACCAGCTTTTTCTACTAATTCATAATGCAGTAGTTCCAGATGCAGAGCAAGATGACACAGTTGACTACAGGCTGCACATACACTTAGGTTTCACCAAGATGAACTAATAACTCGAGTCATGACAAGCTGCTCTATTTATCCCCACAAATAAGTCAATATCCAAAGAATTACATAAAAGGAGGTGTTACTT
This sequence comes from Nycticryphes semicollaris, assembly GCA_013400055.1. NCBI lineage: Eukaryota > Metazoa > Chordata > Aves > Charadriiformes > Rostratulidae > Nycticryphes > Nycticryphes semicollaris. Next base: position 536,844 of record VXBJ01004342.1, on the reverse strand, counting down.
GGTCTCACATCCTTTCAATTTTGTGACATTAAAGCCATTTTATATCATTCTTAGTAATAAGGTGGGGTTTTATTTTATATGAAAAGGGCTTAATTCTACAGTCCAGTGCTTATATAATGAAGGATCTTTAAGTAAAATGTAGGTTTTCAGACCACAAAATATACCCTCTAGAAGACATTCTGTTTCAGTTCAGAACAACTCTGGCATGCTGCATGAACAGTGGGCATATCTCTGCAGCTACAGCAGAACTGGATGACCTTGATTGCAGAAATGCAATAGCTCTGAGTGATGCTATCTTCTGGTGTAAGTAGACTGCTTCTACCACAATGAAATGTCATTTGCTATACTACAACTTTACAAGCTCAAAAAATATTTCCCTCCACACTATAGTTTACGACAGACGCCATAAGGAAAATCTTCCACATTAGGCCAATCCTAAAATTTAACAGATTTTTAGGTTTAAGGGCAGAATATTTTGTCTTACTGCCTGTGTGACAAGACCATATCATTCCACTCTAGTTTCTGAACCAAGACAGCAACCTCTGCCAGTGCTGGAGAATACATCTTTTGAAAGGGAGCCAGGCTCAATGCAAATTTTTCTAGCAATTAAGAAACTACCATAACTTACCTGTTTTAAAGTCATTCTAGTGGTTAATCACATTGATTTCTAGAAAAATGGGCCATTTCCATAGTTTGAGTTAGTCTACTTTCAGCTTCCTCTGGGGTATGTGATGACTTTTCCAATTAAGAGGGTCTCTGCAGTCTGTTTCTGTCCATTTCAGGTCAAAAGAATCAAGTCATAATAACATGAAGGTAAAAACCATGTTCTCTCTTCTATACTCTCCTTCTGCCTCACTGAGCTCTGCATAATGGAATATATATGTTGGCTTCTGGTAACTTTCATACTTTTCACATGAACTGTTAGAAGGTCTATAGGTTGTAAAAGGGGAGGCAAAAGTTTGGTGGAAACTTACATACAGTTTAGGAAGTAGGGTCATTGAAAAGAAAGCATATATGTTCCCGCTAGCTACAAGTCTTAGACTTCATTGTATTTCTTTCAACTACAATGAAGGGTTCTATGCCTTACTTAAGGTCTCAGTTTTCTGTTCAATGGAAATTGGGGAGCAATAACAGAAGCAGAAATGTTTTTTGACTTTCAGCAAAATAGTTTTTTAGCATAGCTAGCTCCATTAATCCCCTCTTAAATCTAATCACATAACCTGACAAAGAAAAACATCTGATTTAGTTTGAAGCAAGGGAGCTATAAATAAAAAACCCAAAGAAACAGTCAGCCTATACCTCTTCAAACTATCTAGTGACCTTTTCATTTAGATGTTACCCTTAGAAAGCAAGGATTACATTAGCTTTTATATCATTTGAGAACCACAGCCACAGGAAAATCAGGGTGTTAAGTGAACAGCCTTGTTGCTGCAGATTCCAGAATGATATAGCATGCAATTATTGAAGTCACCAGTAGCAGCTGCATAGTTCAATTTGGTATTATACTCTTAAAGTTATTACTAGTATTCTATTATACTAAAGGTATTATACTCTTAAACAATATACCCTTCCTTTTTTTTTTTCTAAAATAAATCCTCCTGTATTTAAATTTGTCAATCTCAGTGTCAGCTGAAATTGAATTTATTTAGGAAAATGTGAGTAACCTCCCATATCCAATAATTATAGCTTTCATTAATTTTTCATATTATGTAACGGAAATAAAAATAGATTCTTCTGTACCTTGGTTAGCCTGCGATGTCACTATTTCACTAATGAACTTTTAAGTTAAGAGTCATAGCTAAATTATCTTTTCTAATTAAAAGAAAAGTTAATTCCTTGATGTCCACAGTTAACATTTCTCAGTTCTTCATCTTCCTGCAAATGTCAGGCTGTGCCACAACTGCTCGGAGGAAGTATGTTTCTTCTGATAAAATCACTGGATCAGGACTCAAGAGATCTGGCCCCGCTGCAGACTGTCTGCATGACCTTTGGTAAATCACTTGATATATGCTTTATAGCTGTATCTGTAATCTGAAATAATATCTGTCAGGTGTGGTAGGGATGCATTCCCTTTATATTTAGGGGTCAAGAAGTAGCTCAGAATGCTGAATTCTCCATGAAACAATGAATTTGAGTGTATGACTAGAATAAGAAAGAAACAAGAGAGTTCTAAATCAGAGAAACTCTATCAATCTACTGGTAAGATAATATGGTAAAAATACTATTCAAAACCAAATCCATTACATGATATTATGTAATAACAAGAAAAAACCCAAATTTATAACTACTAGCAATTTTGGCAAAAAGCCTCTCCAGGACCAATTAGAGATAGGAGTATTCTTCACACCTCTGTTTTTCTCCAGGCACCATGTCTAATTACTGGCAATTCTTTTTAAGTCTTCTTTTCTACTAAAAACACTACAGTGCAGTGTCATGCTTGAAAATGTGCTTCCCTCCATTCTTCCTATAGGGAAAATTATTCCCAGTGCTTGACTGTCACTGCAATGGGATACCTGGAGGGGAAGGGCAGAAAAGGAGGAAACAAACTATTAGAGTGGTATTCCCAGGAGAATTTTGCCTCTTAGCAGTTCTGGATTACTGATGAGCACAGGGAAAGAACAAATACTTCAAATGCCTGCATCTGATTTCACTGCCTTAAATCTGAGGGATCCAGCTGCACCAAAAACACTGTCAAGAGTTGTTCTCTTAAGCATATTTACAGTCACTCTTAACGTGGTAGAAAAGGGATAGAAAAATCATCTTTATCCACTGTGAAATATAACTTTAGATAAGATGGCAAGATTCTGCAAATAATGTCTTTTGCAGAGCTCAGACAAGTTTAAGATGCCTGCCGAAAAGAGCTTGTATTGTGTAAACAGCTTGTACTACCCAGTCAACGGGCAAGAACAGGGAGAAACTGCACTCATGAAGAAGTCAGCTGAATCATCTGGCATGGATCACCTGGCAACAAGAGGCTCCTTGAAGTGCAGTGGTGCAGCAGAACTTAATGCATGAGAGAAACTACTGTATACAATGAGAAAAGGAGAGAGAAATACAGAATGGTGAAGGGCAGCCACAGACCCGACCTATGCCACGTTGCAAGCAAAGAAAAAATAATCATCAGTGCACTATAACCTTAATATACTAATTAATAAACCCTAATTAACTAAACCTAATAATAATTATGATGGCTGCTGTTGCTATTTCACATTGATGTTCTATCATTTCAGGATACTTACATCAAGTGTATTCAAGTGTTAGAATAAACACTTTGGGCTCTCAGAAAAGACAGCCACTGCAAAAGTCTGAGAAGAATGTAACACCTTGTTTCGTAGAGAGAAAGGAGGAAAAAAGTTTTTGCTTTCATCACTTTTTCTTACCCAAGTTCTCTTCTTTTATTCTCTACCCCTGCACATCGACTGCCTGCCAGTCCTCTCATCTCCTCTTCTTTTGGTCTCACTTTTACTCTGCTGGTAGAAAAGTAAGACAAAGGAAAAGCAAATGCAGTATGAGTGTACTTGGTAGACAGCGGGGAGAAGATCGAACTCCTTTATCACTAAGAGGAGGTAAGATCAGGGGGAAAACAGAGAGAAGAGTGTTCTTCAGAGGCAGTGAATGAGTGGAATAGCCTTTTCTGCCTGATAAATCTGGGCAAGTAACCATGCACTGCTCACTCACAAAACTCATTTGTATATAAATACATGAAGAGGAAAAAAGGTTAATTAAAGATCTAAAGTTCACAGTTATGCACAGAAATTCATTAAAGCTACATTAATAAAAGCTGACTGAATGGCTGCAGTACCTTTTTGTTGTTTGTTATGATCAAAGGCATCATCTTTGCCAGTCTGGGGCATTCTCACAATAGTAATGTTCAAATCGCATCCCTCAGCCCCTTGCCTGCCGACCCAAACTGTGGTCAGGTATAGAAGTATTAATGCTATTAACACTGGTGAGACTTACTCTGAAATCCTGCATATAAGCACCAAAGCTCAATAAAGTTTTTTCAAAATGGATGAGAAAAGGTCCATTAAAATGACCAATATGATGTAGAAATTACTTTTCATGAGAAAAAAAAAAATATTTCTTCAGCGTAGCAGGAAAAAAGCAGCAAAACCAAGGCTGAGTGAGGATATCATTGCCAAGTGAACAAACAGCAGAGAGGGTAGTTCAAGCAAAAAAAGCTGTTGCCTAAAATGAGCAAACTAACATTTTATGGTAAAGGGCAGTGCTGGCACAAGAACAAATGAGTAAAACAGCTGTGACTCAGTTTACACTGGAAAAATAAGATACTGTAACAATATTCTAACAGAAATGTTGGGCAATAATCCATTTTTTTGTTATTAACAGAGTTTATTATTATCAGGAAGACACTACTGATCATAATTGTAATATTTGATTGGCCATTATTATTCAAGGATCCTTATTTTTCTACTGCAGATGTCTAAGATGTAGACAAAATCGGCTGCTAAAATTGCAGAATAAGGATTTATTTCAGCAACAGTCATAGCGATCTTCTCACGTAAATACCAAATCTAGTGGTATTTTTATTACTTCTACATTTTTCCTTGTTTTATAAAGTTATCTCCGGAACACAGCAGTACACAGCCTTATCTTCTTACACACATAGTCTCATTGCACCAGCAGCTATATACATACAAATAGGTACAAATTGTTGATGTCTACCTGCACCTATCAGTTTTTCCTCTATGTACATCCACAGTTACAATACGTTTGCGCTCAGAGATGGCTGTTATTTGTGTCTGCCTATTTCGAATTCTCTGTACCAATTACACAGCAAGGGGACTATGTATAACAATAACTTCACCCAATGGGATGGTAAATATTTCTTTAGCATGAACTCTGAAGCATAAGGGTTGTACATATTATTAATTTCTTTAGTGTCATAGTAATGTTTAATGCTTTTTTAACTCAAATACTACCTTGATAACTGTGTAGCTAGAAAATTACAGATTAACTTATTTTGCTTGGGAGAAGGCAACAGAGAATGGTGCTGCAGTTATCCCATCCCAATACAACATTAACTAAAGAGCAGCTATGCATGTGAAGCTACACAGCGTGAACCAATAGCATCTTATATTAAACTACTGGGTTAAATCCATCAAGCAAGTTCATTGTGTAACTCTTGTGCCATCAGTCAGCATCTTACTTTTAATGAAGTGCTTTTGTTCTTCAGCAAAACCACCTCCAGGAACCAGAGGGATATTAGAAGGTATACCCATAGCTACAGTTACAGTAGAATAATAATACTGTAACAGACTTATAAAGGTATAACCTTTTTTTCCTGGTATAGGGCCTTCACAGCAAGCTATAATAGCAGGTTTATAGCAGAATATTTTTGCCACCATTACTATACCAGTGAAATTCTATGATCCTTGCTCAACCCTGTTTCGGAATGGCATATCTGCAACCCCATTATCAATGGCTTCCTCCCCTGCCTTTCCCCCCCAGAATAAAAAATGCTGTGCCAGTCAATTTGTCTATGTAGGCAAGCTGAAAGAGCCCTCAGGGTTCAGGAAAAAAAGGCCACTACTCTGTGGCAGTATACTAGAGGATTTCTGATAGTCACAGAATCACAGAATATCAGGGATTGGAAGGGACCTTGAAAGATCATCTAGTCCAATCCCCCTGCTGGAGCAGGAACACCTAGTTCAGGTCACACAGGAACGCATCCAGATGAGTTTTGAATGTCTCCAGAGAAGGAGTCACCTGTAAACAAGCAGTAATGCCTTTGAGAGAACATGGCAAGAAACTGAGGATATGATGTTTAAATTTCTTTGAATATCATTTGTATTACGCACAATAGGTCAATACTGACAGATGCAGACATACCTGAACTTACACTGTCTTGCCAAACCCAGAAAGGCATACCTAGAAATGAGCTGGCAGATTTGTGTGTGCTTGCTGTACCAAATGAACTTGCTCTCCTGGACTTCAGCCAGCTGAGGAGTTTATGTGCATTGCATTTTTATTAAGTATAGCGTGCCCTGCCCATCTGAAAGTCATCTTGATCCTCATATCATCAATACAGGGAATGGCCAAGACCTGAAGATTCACAACGTATCTATTATCATTATCAATTACAGCAGATTGATAGACACTTTAATGCAGAGGTGGTCTTTTGGGCTAAATTAACAGAAAAAGTCTCTGCAAAATACCATATCTTATGTCCCGCTACACAAAAATATCAGCTGTAATTCCCAAAAAAATTTGTTTGCTTAGCCTGCGGCTATTCCATAACCCACTCTTAGACAGATGAAGACATCTTATTTGCAACCTGTTTCTCTGCTACCTTCCTTCCCTATGACCCAGTTTGTCCTTCTCAATATGAGAAAAATCCATTCCTTTTTGTGATTCTTCAAGTCTCTTTAAAAGATTGTGAATGCCAAGTAACTTGCCTCTACATCTTCACCTTCTGTTTGAACTTGGGCCTAGCAGGTATGGAAGGACCCCTGTGTTTTGATTGTCTCTGGCACTTCATCTCCTACACTGCTGTATGCAAACAGGTGCCCATTCAATGCTCATGCACTTTTCATTACATGATGAGAAGCTGTGGCACCACGTAAAGAAGATTGTCAGCATTTTGTTCTCATGATAGATGTTTATTTATCAGTTCACTGTCTGGTAATGGCACGAATCCTTTATCTACATTGAAAGAAGTAGCCAGGTTTAGTTAAAACTTAGAGATGGCTCCTCTGATTTGAAGCAGCAGCAACATTCTGTGAAAGGTTGTTAGTCCAGCTGGAGCTTCTGTGACCCTGTCACTGCAGTCAATTTTTTTGTCACAAAAAATACATCAGTAATGGGTAATACTTAGAGTAGAGGCTTCAAAGAAGAAAGACAATGGCTGTGGATCTCTCTGTTCTTTATAGTCCTGCAAGTTCTAATTCATGGTTACCTTTGCCTGTTGGCCCTCCCATTTACAAGACTGTCACTTTGGAATTCCGTGTAGGATGTACTGAGACTGTCTGGGTTTTTTTTCCACAACAAATTTGCCTTACTGGGCAAGTAAATTCTTATAGCCATGTATTGTGTAAGGTGACATTTCTTTTGTAAAAATTTGTGTGTACATATAATTGAATCTGTTGTTTTCTAATTTATGAAGTGTTTTCTTCTTTTTCTTTTGCAAAGGATAATCAAGAGAGCCTGAGTGACCTTCTCCACAGTAGGAACAATTACATGTGCCAGTTTTGTTATATCTTCTCTTCTGCTTATTCTTTCCACAATAATTAGCCTTTACTTCTCTAATCTCTCTTCATATGGAAACTCCCATCAAAGGCTTCCACAGAGAACCGGATTTGGTTTTAGAAAAGAAAACTTCTGTTAAACTAATCGAGAATCTCTTTGAGGAAAACGGGACAAACGTATCAAGATAAAGGGGGACAGCATAAAAAATTAAAAGTAAGCTTTCTTTTCTTTGCATACTGGAAATACCTCAGGCTAAGAGCTTATTGAACAGGGCACATATATTATTATCTCCTTCTCAAGGGACTTGCTACTAAAGGCTTTTTGTCCTCACTATTAGTTATGTTGGCAGGTGTTCCTCGCAGCTCAGAACTTGGCCATTTGGAAATCATGTTTTAAGTTATATCAGAATCTCAGTCTCCTGACAGGTGTAATTTGATGTCATTCTGTGTTACACAAAAATATATTTTTTAAATGCAACACATTGGGCTGCTACTTTTTTCCTGGCATAGAGCAGAACTTTACTGAACGCTACCATTTGATCTCAGCACATGGCTTGGAGCTCAACTGACTGATTGTTGCCAATGTTCATCTTATTCTTGTGAACCTGTCTCTGCTATTATATGACTTTGGTTTAATCTCACTAATAAATCCACACTTTTAATTTTAGCAAGCTCACCACTGATTTAACAAACTCAGATTTTGCATTCCCTGGAACCTGAGTGGGTAGATGAAAAGAAACTCTTGTCCTGACATTGAAGCTGATCAGAACACAGTCATTGGGCTAGATTGTGTCATACAGCATTTCAGTAAAGGCTAACTAAGGGGATTTTTTGCACAATATATTTTCCATGAGAATTTCAAATGACATGTGTTATGACCTTTCTGCCAGGCATGAAAAAGGACAAGAGTCACCTCCCTGTGCTCCTGCTAAAAAGTAGTTAAATGCTACCTCCCAGGAGCTTGGAAAAATACATCATGTCACCTGAGCACTCCAAAATGATGAGGACTTCCCCGTGTGAGACCATGTGTGTAGGCAAAAGAGCTGAAGAGTTAGAGTTTTGTGGAATGGGGGAGGACAAGAAAAACATATTAAGGCAATTTGGAAAATGTAAATAATTGAAAGAAAGGGACATTGTCACTCCTGGGCTTTGTTCATTATCAGCCTGTCTTCTCCTACAGCTGTCACTATGTTGGCAGAGTGCCCTTTTCCTTCCTGGACTATTCACTGCTCACGGTGTGTTGCCCAGCCTCAGAGAAATCCAACTATTTGGCACAGTCATCTGCTGTTGTTCCTAAGTGATATATAGTTTCCCGGGACTCTATTAGCAGTATGAACTGAAACATTAATGAATAAGGAGCATCAGACTTCCTGTCCAAGGATGCTGTTTTGGGGATCTCAGCCTCAACAGCTGTTGTTTTTGCCCATTGCTCTTGACTGCTGTTCTGACCCATATGGAGGCATGCTCTTTGTCCTCTCTCAACTCTTCTGGCTCTCTTTCACAAGAAGCTCTGCAGTGAGTCAGCTTTTGTTTCAGATTCCTGCCTCAGAGACTTGACAGACCTCTCATCCTAATATTGTCCATGGCTTTCTTGTCCATGTATTGTAAACCAGGACTACAAATATTGCATTCATCTCAGCTTTACAGCGCATTCTCCTTTTACAAGCCATCATGGCCCAAAGCGTTAGCTCATATGCATGCACATGATATACGATTCTGTAGGGATCTCTGTTTGTGTGCCAACACACACTGGCAGCAGACCCCTTCCCCCAGAGGGTCTGAAGTCCTCGGGACCTATAGATTGCCCCTCTCTCTGTTCCCCAACAGATGTCAACAAGTGGATCTTGCCTTCAGGCTTACACCTGGGGTTGAGACATTTTCAAATTACATGAACAGGCCACAAACACTGGGAAAATATAAGAGTGCATTTTAACACAGCCATCATCTGTGCTCATGTGTATATGTTGTGCTTTCAATATGGATGCTGCATCTGTGGGTAAAGGAGCATCAAATCCACACTTAGTTTATCTTCCTTTAGAAGGATTTTGGAGTATCTTCCCTAAAGACAGACAAGCTAATTTTGTAGTATTCACAGTATTTTATAAAAATAAGCATCTCGGTGAGATTTTGATGGAAATATTTCAGTGTTTTGGAGTCAGAGATTTTCTCAAAAGTTAGGACACAACACTACAAAGGGTTGACTGACTGTCATGGTCATCTGTCCAAAATGTCAAGCTTCCTTTTCCCAAAAATTGTGCCTGGTCTGCACATTAAAGCAGAGTTGTGCCTACTGGTCAACTGGAACAAATCTCTGTCCTTGTATGATCTTAACATGACCTAAGTAGGATTTGGATACAGAGTTGACTGTACACTTCTCTCTGCTTGAGAAAAGTGCAGTATGTAGGAATTAAATAAACCCATGGGCATAACCTCCTTTACCCTATGGTCATCAGAATTGAATCTTCTGAGAAGCTGATGAAAGTTATTTCTGTTCAGTGGAGAAAAGTAAACTAGCAAATGAACCGTGTATCAGAAGAATTAATTTGGGGAATGCTTGTTACTACTCTTGAGATGAGGCAGGACTCATGACTCAACTCCAAGAGTTTGATTTACCCTACATGTACATCAGGAATTAAGAGATTTAAAAAAGGTATCCTAGATCATGCAGCCCTTGAAAAAAAAGAAACAAAACCCAAGCAAACAAAACCCTTACAGTGATAGTAAGTACAAAGTATTCCTCTGAAAGAACAAAGTAATCCCCTCCTATCCCCAAGGGGGGATAAAAACTGTAGAAATGGGAAAGGCTGGGAGACACTTTTTCTCTTTGTAATGTTCTTTGTACTGTTTTATTCTGTCTTTGGTGCTCTATAGTCCTTTATCACAGCTTGCTAGATTGACATGCTATTGAACATAATATTGAAAATTATTCATGCTTTTGTTGCTGATTGGATTACTCCTATCTTATATAGCTTATCTTAAGCAAAAAAAAATAGCTATTCAGAAGTCCGCAGTTCATACTTTGTTTCCAAGAATTATAAATTCAGCATCTACCATAGAATCTTACTTTCCATCTTTAGTGTTTTGAGTGCATTATAATTGGTCTACTGTTGAGTTTTTTAATATATGTATCACTTTATTTCTACCATATTTCTACCACATTCTCACAAAGTTGTCTCCACAGAGTATTGTACTCTAACCATAGCCCTTTACTATTTTCAAGTTACAATTGACCATGCTTGGACTTCAGCTAGACATGCAAGACAAACAGGATAAAGAACTATAGAATTAAAGAACCGTAAACTCATGAAATAGTTTATGTTGGAAGAGATCTCCAGAGGTTGTCTAGTCCAACCCTAGCTTTAAAGTAGACCAGGTTTCTCAGGACTGTGTTCTATCTAGTCTTGTCTTGATCGCCTCCAAGGATGGAGGCTCCAAAACCCACCTGGGCAACTTTTTCCAGTATTTTACCACTGTTGTTTTTAAAAATATAAATCTGATATTGAATCACAACTTCACATGTTCCAGCTTGTGCTCATTGTCTCTTGTCATGTTGCTGTACACCTCCAAGAGTAAGCCTCTGTCTCCTCTGTATCCTGCAGTCCTCCAGTTGTAGGGAGCAATAATGTGTCCCTTCTCTTTCCCTTCTCTGGGCTGAACAAACCTAGGTCTCAACCTCTCCTTGAGATGTGTGCTTCATCCTCCAAGGCTTGGGGGTCCTCTGCTAGACTCACTCCAATATGATATCTTTCTTGTATGTACTCATGGCAAAAGAAACAGCTTTCAAATAAGATGGAATTTCTGCCTTGATGTAGAGGTGTGGGAAAGGGAACATCAGAAAGAAAAACTTTAGTGTTTATAGCCCTGATAGAAGTCTCTTTGACAGAGCATCAGATAACAGCAGTGTTGGGCCCAAATTTCAAGATATATGTTTTTATTTTTCCTAAGAAGGCAATAGCATTGCTGCTTTTGTTTTGTTTGTGGGTTTGGGTTTTTTCTTTGTTTGTTTTTCTTCTTCTAAACAAGTATGTTAGATTTTTTTTGTCAGAATTTCATGAGATACCTAGAAGCCAAAGATACCGGCTTCTAAAAGAACCAAAGAGCATCCCCACACCAATTTTGTTCATAACCTCCTGGGAATCAAATCCTGTGGATGCTTGGAATTGACAGTTAATTATTACGGACTGTGTTGATAGCTGAAGCACATTCCACACAGATGTTTAAAAGTACTGAAAATTACATCAAATACAATGTATTCCCCCAAAAACTAAATCAAAACCCCAAGAGACCCTTCATTTAACAATGTGAAAAATAGAAAGAAACAGACAAAATAATATATGCTCTATTGTTTGTGTTTCTCTAAATATTATCTGGATTTATGGGTGTTTAGGATCTGTGGGATCCACTGGAGATATCTCATGCTTACATAATGCTTAGAGTTTCTTATGTTTCACAGCTTCTCTCTTTCTCTGCTGCTCTAATGCTAATCTCACTGTCAGACTAAACATTTTATACACACTCTCTACCCTGCACTTATGAAGTGTTTAAATTTTCCTTAACAACATCCTACTTATTTTGTTCCAGATCATAAAATTCGTAATCCATGAAGTTTAGTCTTTCACAGGTTATTTTCTAAGTCCATTTCCAGAAAGTCAAACAAAATTTTCAAGGCATATAATATTTCCCAACTAAGGCACAGAAGGACCTCCCTAACCCAGGGTAAGACCCTGGCCATAACTGCTATTAATTGCATTTTTTTTCCCTTTCCTTTCCCTTTTCATGGAGTTCACCAAAAAACTATTTATAAATTTTATTATATGGAAAAAACCCAGAGAATTTTTTACTTCAGTTGTTTTCCCTATAGTGTACATTTTCAGAGCAGTCTGGAACCCACATGCTCCTGCTTCCTTACTTAAGATGCAGGCAAAGCTCTTGTCCCAAGAGACATTACTGAGCAGGATCATCTAAATGTCACAGGAAGAAAAGGGACAAGGAATAACATTTACTGCTATTCAAAAGAAGCAATGGAATCAGGTATTTTATGGTACAGGAGAAATTTTGTTCCCCAAGTTCTTTGTAGGGAAATATGGCTACATCATGAAGTTTTTTGTAAACTATCATGCAATCTTACTTGAACTGTATCTGAGTCATTCTTGACTTTCACCAGCTTTACCTTCACCTTAGCCTTAGAGAAATTTGTCCACATATTTTTCTCAGTACACATTGAATTTCCGATGCCAAATTTCCATGAATCTTAATATATATGCACAAACTAGAAGGACACTAACTGGATATGACTTGTCAAGTTGATATAATTGACCATTATCAGCTCTTACTATTCAAGCAATTTTGAGAATCTAGGAGCAGTTCAAATTAAATGTCTTACTGTGACACAAGGGTTGATACATGTCATAGTTGTAACTCCTTGTGCTTGAGCTAATTGTCTCTGGGGTAAGACGAAAGAAATACTCTCCTTCTACAAGATCAAAATACTATCCTGTATTAAATAGCTACTTAAAACCTACTTGTGCTAGAGTACTATTGGGGTTGTTGACAAAAATAGAACAGGCTGTATGCAGTGAGTTCTACTTATTGTACTAATCAGAACTGTCTTGTCGCTTTGGGCTTTCTCATGATTGTTGTTGTGTATACCTGTTATTCCATTTTACTTTTACTCTACCTGTTTAAGGGATGTCTTTTTATGACACAAAAACATAGCATCCAGCAGAATGACTCTTGGCTGGGAACTACAAGACACAACTACAAAGCACTTAATTAAGATATCACTAGCAACAACAACAGCAATCACTACAAAATCAACAGCAAAACCCAGTTATTATTTAAAAACAGCAATGAATGGTGTTAATGGTCATGTCATTGTTCTTACTACCACTACTACCTGTCTGTACTTTGGACATTTTTTCTCAGATTTCTGGAAATGAGTAGGAACTTGTAGGCTCAGAGCTGTGCTTTGCTTGAATGCACTCTTTCTAGTAAAAAGTGAGAGGTTGGGATAGACAATACACCAGACCTATTACTGTTGAATACTGTCAACACTTGCTTCCAGGCCAACAAAGTGACTGAAAGTCTAACACAATACTTTTTTAGGTTCCTACCCGAGATATTTTGTCCAGGTTGCATGATTTGCTGTTGTGGCTAAGATTAGCTTTATAAGGGAGAGAGTAAAAATATGGCTAAGCCTAAGCATTAGACGCCTTGCAAGTGACTAGAAACACACACACAGATTAGGAAGTTGGACTGCCTCATACAAGGGATGAACTAAAAAAGGAACGTACTTTGCAGGAAATGTCAAAGAGAAAGAGAGCATAAGTTATATGCTTAATTTCAGAAGGGATGGATATATATTACATTTTCCTCTGCTTGGGATCTGCAGATAGAAACTCTACTCTAAGGTTAAGCACCAGATTAACTCTTTCTTTTTTTTCTTTTTTTTTCCTTTTTTTTTTTCCTAAAAAAGAAGAGGATGCTGCTTTTGCCTTCAGTACATCTTAAATTGTTGGAATACTCTGGAAAGTGAGCATGCTGTGTTTGGTTGCCTAATCTAAGGCAACAGTTTAAACCTGTATTTATACAAATGCACAAAGCCTTGACCTCTGTAGGAATGCCTCTTGCTTTTCAGGAGAGGTATTCTTCATTCATGCCTGTTGAAATGCTTCTAATATGCGAAATAATTAAAATTTGGTGGAAACAGAACAAGGCTGAGAACAACCTTATAGCTTGTATTTTGGCACTCCTTTAGGAAACTGAAGTTTACACCAGCATTGTAACCTTCATTTAAAATTCTGTAGAAAACTGAACACTAAAATCACAATGATTTGCATCTGTCTTTTCTACATTGCTGTATCACCAGTTTCTTCTCACTGATTTGAAAGTGCAAGGGTCCTTGTCTCTGATTTCCAATTAGGTACCCTAAGAAATGGGTAGGAAGGGGCAATGTCTTCAAACTGGAAGGGGGCAGATTTAGATTAGAGATAAGGAAGAAATTCATTACTGTGTGGGAGGTGGGACATCGGAACAGGTTGCCCGGAGAAGTTGTGGAAACCGCATCCCTGGAAGCCAGGTTCAAGACCAGGCTCAATGACCCTTAGAGCAACCTGTTCTAGTGGCAGGTGTCTCTGACCATGACAGGGGTTTGGAAGTACGTGATCTTTAAGTTCCCTTCCTACTTAAGCCGTTCTGTGATTCTATGAAATGTCCCTCTTGTGCATTACACAAGTTTGGTTTACACACTGGAGTGAGACACAGCCCAAGATATTCAACAGTGTCCCAGTTTGTGTAGTGATGTACAGATATAGCACTTGAAACCTTAGCATTTGGACCAAGACTTGTGGAGGCTTTTAAGGTCCTGAATCTGAAGCACTCACCAATTCTATTATTCTCAGTTAATTAAAAGCTGGCAGGATAAATCCCTTTGCGGATCAGCTTTCTAGTAGCTACAGACTTTTAGAGGCTTAGGCACTGGCTGAGTAAGGTCTTATAAATGCTACTGGCACCTGTATTTTAGAAACCCTTAGGTGTTTGAAGTAAAGAGCTTAATGCAGTCTTGTCAATCTATCTCCTTCTGTCTATCTTTAATCTTATTTCATCCTGTCAGACCTGAAGTTTCCTCAAGGATAGATTTACCTTTGTGCTCAGTATATATTTGATGGTAATAGTTATTTGGTGTTTGAGGACATACAACTGGTACTGAGAGTTGTGTTGTTTATGTTGGCTAAGATTCTTTGGGTGTTATACTTTAAAAAAAAAAAATTACTAACTATTGTATTATCATTAGTCTTTGTTAATGTGGCTTTATTGCCAGACAAATATGACTTTATTCTTTGGTTAAATTGCAAGTCTGGATACTAAAGGATCTGTTTAGATACAATAGATTTAGACTTGCTTAAAACATTATTTTAGGATGTTTGATGAAAGTTTAATTAAAAATAGGCAATGTACAGTAGTTTGTTCATGTATTTCAAAGAGAATTTGTGGATGAGCAATCATTATTAAATAGAGAAGTGAAGGCACATATTATTTTATATGTCCAACTAACACTTTCACTTGTAGACAGTTGTAACACTACTATTCACAACATATATGACTTGAGAGTGACAAACTAATAAAGACAAATCAGTTAGTTATACAGAAGAATCAGAGCTTCTCAACAAGCCAGGTTACCTCATGCTAAAGGCAAATGCAAAATATTTACTGAAGAACCAGGAATGCTGGCAGTGCCCACAGAGGAAGACTTTGTCACCTGGAAGATAAGACTTCTAAAGCACTTTGAGTCACTACAAATTAGTACCTGAACATGAATCTCCATTCAACACAGTGGCAGAAAAAGCTCAAGTTTGGACTGGGATTTGAGGAATTATTTTATCACTGTATGATGTATTGGTGGGACTAACTTGAGAAAACGATATGCATGGTTCTGTTGTACCTACTGAGAATGACTTCATAAAATATAGACAAGGGTCTGATGTACTTCTTTTAAAAATGATACTAGGAAATCTGAAATACAGAAAAGAGCTACTAGAATTATTCAAGAGCTGAAGAAAAGACCTTACCAATACACTTAAAGGAATCAGTGTCATTTATAAAAAAAAAAATAAAAAAGATTGAAGGGTGACTTAATTATAGTTCATAAGTATCTTCCCAGGGAGAAAATATTGTGCTTCAATGGATTCTTAAATCTACTGAAGAAAGGTGTAATAAATCCCCTTAATATATTTGGCAATCACTTTACTCACCAGTGAAACACATATACTTCTGAATAAGAGTATGGAAGTTAGCAGTGTTCAAGTGCAATAGAGAATAATTAAAGGTAGAAATAAAGCAGGATGTTATGGGCAATTAAAACTACAGGAACAATTGTGCTAGGCAGGCTGTAATTTTTCCAAATGGAATTTCTCAGAACACAAGGCCACAAATTCCTGTTCTTTATAAAATCATTTTATAAAGTATCACAGCTTCTTTAATGACCAAAGTGGTCAGGACTTTCACTTTCTGCACCACTGTGAGGTGTATTAAGTGTCACAGTGAGAAAACAGAGCAGTATCTTTTTCTCACATGGGTTTCTCTCAAGCTGTGCTCAGCTCCCAAGACACCCATATTCTGTTCATACAACTGTGTAGCCATATCAGTAATGACTTCTCATGGCTGTGACAGGTTTTGCACAGAGGAAACTATTCCCAGCGGTACATTGCATCTCATTGTGTATGAACACCATGTCATCACATGCTCTTGGGTTGTGAAAAAAATATGAGTAGCTGCTCATATCTGTCATTTGCTAGAACAAAGACTAAGCTGACAACTGATATAGTAGCTCGTGTTAATTTGACAATGTTCACTTGAGACTGAGACCAGAGCATTTATCTGTTATCTAAGCCAAACTCCTGTCATACAGATGAACAGGTAGGGCATTCATTGTTTTTGTGTCACTTTGTCCCCTAAGTGTTGCAAGGACAAAAGAGCAAGAACTGTTTTATATCTACTTTTTGCCTCAAGCAATGTTGAGTTTGTCTCCAATTGCCCGGGAAGCAGAGACTTGCTTTTCTAATAGAAAATCATTCTGTGATGAAGTTTAGAAAGTGACAAAAAATCTTGATGTCTACACGTGGTGATTGCTATCACTGAATTAAAGCACGGTCCCTGGGGAGAAGAGAATGTGGTGCAAATGGCTATACAGGCAAAATCATGAAAGACAGAGAGCAGAAAAGCAAAGTTTATAGAGAGACAGAATAAAAGGGAGGTTTGGACACTGTTGAAGAAGACCTTTATGTCTGTCTCTGACAGAATATAGAGAAACTGTCTGAGTGGCCAGGAACCAGATTAGGCAAAATAAATCCCAGACAGAATTAAATCTGGCCAGGGACATCAAGGAGAACAAGAAAAACTTCTATAGATATGTCAGGGGTAACAGCAAGAATAGGGATGTTGTGGGCCCCCTGTGGAAGGAAACAGGAGACCTGGTCACTGAGGATATGGAAAAGGCTGAATTACTGAACAACTTTTTAGCCTCTGTGTTCACTGGCAAGAGCTCTGACCATACTGCCCAAGTAATGGAAGGTAAAAACAGGGGCTCTGAGAATTAAGAACTGCCAACAGTAGGAGAAGATCAGGTTCGAGACCACCTAAGGAACCTGAAAGTGCATAAGTCCATGGGACCTGATGGAATCCATCCACGGGTCCTGAGAGAGCTCGCAGACGAAGTTGCTTTCCATCATACTTGAGAAGTCATGGCAATCTGGTGAAGCTCCTGCTGACTGGAAAAAGGGAAACATAACCCCAATATTCAAAAAGGGAAAAAAGGAAAACCAGAGTCAGTCTCACCTTTGTGCCTGGCAAGATCACAAAGCAGATCCTCTCGCAAGCCATGCCTGACAAATTTTGTGGCCTTTTACGATACTGCCACAGACTTAATAGACAAGGGGAGGGTAACAGACGTCATCTACCTGTACTTATGCAGGGAGTGTAGTGATAGGACAAGGGGTAATGGTTTTAAAATGAAAGAGGGGAGATTTAGATTAGATACTAGAAAAAAATCTTTACTGTGAGGGTGGTGAGACACTGGAACAGATTGCCCAAAGAAGTTGTGGAAGCCCCATCCCTGGGAGTGCTCAAGGCAGCCAGGCTGGATGAGGCTTTGAATAACCTGGTGTGGTGGGAGGTATCCTTGCCCATGGCAGGGTGGATGGAACTCAATGATCTTTAAGGTTCCTTCCAACTATAATGATTCTATGACTGGTGTGGAAGTGATGTCCCCTATTCTGAGCTCCCAATTCTAGGAAAAGAATGGTACTATAAACTAATTAATTCTCTTAACCTTTCCCTACCAAGAACAAATTTGAAGACTCCCAGTAGTCCCATAGCTAATGTGTACATGATGGCCTCATGCCAAGGTTTTTCTAAATCACACAAACACTTAAAATTTCTCCATCTTTACTCTCAGTAAAGAAATCTTTGATATTGCCAACACTGTCTTTTCAAAATCTTAGTAAGAACATAAAATGATGAAAAAAACCTACAAGTACTTTGTAAACATGCTATTTACTATGCTTTTTGAATACTGAAATTTTCTATAGTATTTTTTATGGTTTATAGTTGTTTTCTCTCTCTTCACTTCTTATGACTAGAACTCGTTTGTAAAAATGCACTTTAAAAAAAGCCATGGATTTGCAAGCATCAAGACTCTTGAGGCTGAGGCTTTATAAAATTCATTACAGTTATGAAACACAGGATAAAATTATGAGGCTTTCCAGCACAGAATAAAAAAAAAAAAAGAGAGAATAATCTTTGTGCTTCTGTCCCAGATACCTAGGATAACTACAAGCTTGCTTGTAGGCTCTGCTTTTACAATCAGAAATTTTACCGACACACTTGAAATAACATTTTTCTGATTTGTTCATCTGAAGGTTGATGCAAGGATTTTCTCAATAAAGCAG
This sequence comes from Nycticryphes semicollaris, assembly GCA_013400055.1. Taxonomy (NCBI): domain Eukaryota; kingdom Metazoa; phylum Chordata; class Aves; order Charadriiformes; family Rostratulidae; genus Nycticryphes; species Nycticryphes semicollaris. The sequence goes on along the minus strand of VXBJ01004342.1, from coordinate 518,195 downwards.
CAGTAAAGCATCACTTGGGAACTCACAAAAAATAAGCATTAAAGTTGTATGAAGAAAACGCACCAGAATATCTTCAGATTCAGTAGAAAGAATCTTTGGTTATACAGAGAAGTGTATTCCCTCATCTCTCTGGTTTTGTTGGGTTTTTTTCTCTACTCTAAATTTTTTCTGGTCTTGGAAAAAACCTTTTTCAAATTCTCATTTAATTAATTTGGTTTATTGCTTGCTTGTTCTTAATATCCCCAGATTTTTTACAGACTTACTTACAGTTGAGAGGATATGAAAAGACAGAAACATTTCTTTGGCAGAAGCCTTGGCTTAAGATGGGCTTTCTCTTCTTCCACTGACCATACTGCGGTTTGGTGAAATATGTCCTTGGTTGTACAATTTGAGTAGTTCATGGCAGGGTCTTATAAACCTCTGAAAAAAAATTGCTGAATGGAGGTCATACAGATACTGTTGTGAAGTCGAATCAGAGTATCATTGGACATTTCACGTTAGAGACAGCAAATGTTTAAAGCATGTTATTGTTTTCTTTCTCTACACTTTCTTCCTTGGTCATTTAATTTTAGTAGTATAAAATAAATTTATTTCCACCTTGAAGAGAGAGACTACTGGAAAATTCCAGGCATTTTTCATGGCTAGAAAAAACCAGTCTCACGACAGGGTTACTGCTTCTCTCCAATTGTGCTAGTCAACACAAAGTGGAGTCTCTCAAGAAGCAATATGACTCTTCTTCATTATCTTGCAAGGGCCCATTTGGTTTCTGATCACATCTGACTATTTTTAGGAAAAACAGTATCTATCTACAAGGACCAGAAGGGGATTATGCCAGGAGATGGCCCATACCTCCAAAATGAAGAAAACCAGCTATCTTTATCACTTTCAAAGCTTCATATTTTTGAAAGTCATCTTCTTTTGTCTCTGTCCCTAGAAGAAAGTAGGCTGGAATACTGGAATGGGAAGGGAATTGTTCCATATGTATGTCTGTTAATCAGTTTCTTCACGTAAGGTGCCTTTCTTCCACCCATGTGCAAGCAAAGGTGCACAGCACCCAATGCTCAGAAGGGAATGAGTCTGTCACAGTTCTACTGCTCACCCACTGTGATGCAGGGGTATTCAGGAAACTAAAATTTGCTTTTGCTGCCTTGGAGTATTTATTCATTTCATGTTATAATGCTATAATGTCTGTAAAGTTCAGTAAGATTTGTGAAACTGTTTTCTCATGCATTATTTTTCAAAGTCTTTGTGAATGTTTCTTCAGCTGCCACGTGTTTTTCAGAGATATGAACATTCAAAGCACACCGGACAGTTCAGCTTAAGCACTAGAGATCATAGAAATCATCTGATTTATTTTGAGCAGCTAGGAGAAAGCAATTTCAGTATACGGGGCCTATATTTTGCTTGGTATGGAACCAGCTGTTAAAGATTATCTCTTCTTTATTTTTAATTCTATTAGTAATAAAATTAAATATGTACATGTTAAATGGTGAAACATAGTCTAAAAGTTCTGCAGACATGTATTTGGGTGGCTTCATTCCACCCTGTAGGTGAAGAAGGCCATGCTGGCTGAGGTCTGATAAAATTATTTACTATTCTNAAAAAAAAAAAAAGGATCAGTTTAGAGAGCTTTTAGAAGTGCCATTGGTGCTAGTTTTCTATCCCTCTACTTTTAAATCCTTGTTTACCTTGTATCTAAATGTACACAGTGCAGAGGGTAGAGAGAGCCAAATAAACCTCTAAAATTACCTAAATGCTTTTCTATACATAAAATCTCATATTTTTAAAGTCTGATGTTGTGAACCTTTCTGAAAGACAAGCTTATCTTTCTGTGAAATTAAGAAGATCCCTTTTGTGGTACTGTGGAGTTCTTACTGCAGAACTTCAAGAAAATACACATTACTGTTGTGGTGTGTTTTATGTATTGGAAAGCAGTTACTGAGTCAGGGTGGAATCCTGCTAGTTCCTGTCTCTATCACTATTTTAATTTTGAAAGACAATCTCTAGCAGGCAGAGACAAAGAAAAGAAGTGAGTGATTTATTGTTATTGGACATAAACATTATATTGACAGTAAGAAAAACCCATGCAATTTGACCAACAAAAGTGGAAGGAACTGAGCATAAATATGACCAGAAACAAAAGGAGTGCAATGATGTGCACAATGGAATGATTTGGGGGAAAAACATTAAAAAACACTCTTTTCATAATAGCATAAATATCAGTGAAGATTGATAAATATATAACAGTTGCAGTTGACCAGCTATCCAAATATCAGTGTTCAGTGATTTCTTCTGTGCCCAGCAGACAATAAGGAACCATTTCAGAAATGCCAGTCCTTTTATGAACTTTTTGGTAAGGTGTGGCTAGTGTTACACATAATTATGAAGGATCTGTAGGATAGACAAGGCCATATGAAATAACACTACTTACATGTGAGTTTCACAAATCTCCCCCTTGTTTCCACTTGAGTAAAGTTAGAACGAAATTTCACAGGACAGGTGTCTACCTCAAAGAGACTGTGTTTTTACCTCTGGCAAAGCCTTTGGACATTTTGGACCAGTCTGGAGGGAATAGAGTAGGTAGCAGGGAAGAAATGATCAAATGAGAAGGTGATAGTGGTGGGAAAGGAACCTGGGTGACAGGAGGAGACATTGGGGAACAGTGAGGACACCCAGAGTGATGAAGCTGGACTGATGTGAGGTGCTGAAGTGCTGAAGCAGAGTATGGGGTTGGTCAGGATCAAGGAACTAGGAACAGAGAAGGGAGTCAACAGTAACTGAAGAGATAAGTTTACATAAATATAGAAAATGTATCTCTGAGTGCTGAGGTAGGACAGACTTAGGCTTCAGACCCTATGATGTAGATTTAGATTAGATGTTAAGAAGAAATTCTTTACTCTGAGGGTAGTGAAACACTGCAACAAGTTGCCCAGAGAAGTTGTGGATACCCCATCCCTGGAGATACTTAAGGCCATGCTGGATGATGCTTTCAGCAACCTGGTCTACTGGAAGGTGTCCCTGCTCATGGCAGGTGGGTTGAAACTAGACGATCTTCAAGGTCCTTTCCATTCTAATCATTCTATGGCTTTCAGTAAAATGCTACATTTCACATTAACTGTTGTCGGGGAAGCTGTTAACATGGGACTCTTCTGCAGACAATTTATTAAAAGTGTGATATTTGATAAATTTGTGACTGAAATCAACGAAGAAGTCATTGAACAAAAACAGTTTTCATATATAGATACTAGAGAAAAAGGGGTAACAATTAACTTTGGTGATATAAATGCTTAAATTCCCCCCATGATGGATAGAGCAAATGCAATACATTGTGGAGCCATAGCTGTACTCACAGTTATGCCAATGCAATGAATTCTCTGGGGGATCCATTTTGATTCAAAAATTCTCCTGAATATCTTCCTGCATATATCAAATAGAACTGTCAGCAACTTTTCCTTCTGACTTTTCTGATACCAGCTCTTTGTATGGTCTCTGAAATTTCTCCTGCAGCACTTTCTGGTATACATTTAATACCCTGCAGAATATGCCTAGGTTACCTTAAAGTAGTAGATTTGTAGGTTCATAAATTATCACCCTTTGTGAGAGTCTGTCTCTGGCCTTTGTCCAAATACTTTGAAATTATACTTAACATAAGCTACGTTAAATGCTAGAAGAAGTTGTTAGTTAGAACATACAAAGTAGGCCATAGAGTTGCAAATATTTATGACATACCAATGTGGAAATTAAAGAATAATTTACTTAATTTTGGCTGGGATTGTTTAAGGCTCCTGGTCTTTTTTTAGTCATTGTTACCTTCTCTGATACCTGTCTGTGAAGTGTTATTTTTCAGTCCATACTCATCACAGAGTGTTATAGTGCTCAGTAATTGAATCTTAAAAAAAAATTAACACACACTCCTTCCAAAAAAAACCCTGTTTTTAAAAAGCCCAGGAAATTCTACACACATGCAAACCCTTAACTTGTGATTGGAGGCATAAGCACTCTGAATTTAGTACACACTCTGAATTTAGTAACCACTCCAGTGAAGGTTAACTGAATAAGAAGGCAGAATAAGGAGGACAGTTGTTCTCCAAGCTGTATAGTGTTAGGAAGAATTGCATTTTATTTCTTTGTAAAAATTTATGCATGACAAAAAAGATCACTACAGCCACAGTTATCAAAGGAAATCAGTAAATATTTTATTCATCTCCCTTAAATTTAGATGTCTAAAGTGCCTGTAGTCAATGGAAAGAAATAGGCATTTCTAGGGGTGATACTTCAAAACTCTTTCAGAAGGACTTTAAATGGCGTGAAGTTCATATCATTACTGACTACATTCAACACCTAAATTTTAGATATCTGGCACTGACCTCCCAAAGAGTGAGATTCATCTTATCTACCCTTGGTCTACAAGCAAGGCAGGTTTTCTCTGCAAGTGAAGAAAGGCAGCTCCAGAAGGCAGTTCATTCTGTTCTAAAGCTCTTTTCTAACTGATGGAGGGAATGGCACTCTTGAACTAATGACCCCATTAACTGAAGAAAAAAGAAGCTAAGACAGCTAGTTCAGATTAGATGTCTTAATATTAAATAGCTAAATTGAAATTAATTTCAGCCCACACGTTTCTTTTTTTCAGCTTGAGATTTGGATCATAATTTGCCAAAGTTTTGAGGCCTAATAGCTGCACATTCAATTATCCGGATGCGCAGCATGCTCTGAGCAGAAGGGCCACAGTGTACTCAGAACAGTGAAAAGTGGGTCTGCTAAAACTAGTCAATAATCATTAGGATCAGTATCACTATACTTCAGTTCAGTACTTCAAAAATGGGTTAATATCACCCTTTCACTATGAAGATATTTTGTAAAAATAAAGCACGTGATGTCTTCTAAACAATCTAATAAAGTGTGTCACAGAATGGCTCCTATACAAATTAGTAACTATTGTTAGAGCAAAATTTTAATATTATGTAGTAAACAAGCCCTGAGAGAAATACAAAATCCAAAACAGCCAGTCACTGAGAGCATTGAGCATACCAGATGAGATAGTTTTCCTTTGGGCAAAAAGCTGAACAATTTGACTCTTAAAGGAAATTGCTTTAAGACAAAACTTCAATTGCAAATCTACCTAAATTTGGATTTCCTTTCTCTTCCTTGCTTCTTTTAGTAGTCTTAATAAAGGTTAAATATTACTTTGGTGTGTATTATATTAGACTTCTACACATAGATATGCAAAATGCATGTATATATGTGTGCATGCATATACTTATACACAAATGCATATATATGTACACGTTTTTATATGTGGATGTATACAAATGTGTATACATATACATTAATATATGAAGCTGTACTGAGGTTTGGAAGGTTCACGTAAGTCAGTGGAGACGATTTAGTGTACAGATGGAAGGTGACATGGCAAAGGTGAGTGATAAATCACGTCTGGCACTAGCTATAACTTCCTGGCAACTAGAATATCTAAATAAAAATATGGCTTAACATACCATTTTTCAAACTATATAAAAAATTCCAAACATCCATGACTTAGGTATAAGCATAGAACTGATTGTTGTAGAACTCGTTGATATGTTTCATAAAATCCACGCAATTCAAGGTAATTTTAGACCTCTAATAGATTTAGAATTTGATATTCCTGTTGTTAATGTTCATACAGTTCATATCTGTATAGATATTTATATTGTTCTCCCTCTTGTCATGCCTAAGTATGTAGCCAATGAATAACACAGTAAGATCCATTCAGTAAAGAGTCATGGAAATAAAGAGTCAGAGTCATACAATAAGCTTCAATGTGTAATATTCACCTAAAAGGCAATATTATCTTCAAAAGGCAGCAGTCTTTTCCCAAAACAATTGCAGAGGAGCTGGGCATATTTCTATTTAAAGAGCAATTTATAGCTTCAAAACAACTTGTTGCCAAGTGACTAGTTAAAATCAACATGTTTCTGCCATGAGAAAACCATGCCCTCATCTCTACAACTGTTTGAAAATTTTATATAGGCACAATAACTGCCTGCATTGGAAAAGAGCAATGGATAGGTACACAGTGTATGCACTGACCAGGCATAACCCAATAACTGGATTACCGCTCTCAGATTTGCTGTTCATCATTAAATTCCTGAAAGAGAAAACATTTGAACTAAAGCTCATCATAGCCATTGCAATTGGCTACTATTCTCTGAATTAAGAAGAAAGATGATATGATGAGATTACACTTAAATGACAAAAAAGTAAGAAATAAAGAAAAAAACAGTTAATGTCAAAACATGAACTCAGAAAATTACCATTGCCTCACAGTAGTCAAGTGTGTGACATAAATTTAAGAAAGCTGAAGAACCAGCCTGTACTGTACACATTGTAAACCAGTCGACAGTACAGCCAATAAAGCTCTTGTTCATGTTCATTCACAAAAATAAAAATTTTCCCCCATTATGGTTTCAGTGCTCTAGTTCCTTGTGCATTCTCTCCATTAAATTATGAGAAACTCTATTGGAGGGCAAAGAAAAGTTTTAATGGGCCAAATGTAGTGGAACACAGAGAATAATAAAATCTCGGTAATTTGACCCTACTCTAATTGAAAACAGTTAAAAATAGTCCCAGTGACTTCAGTGCTGCAGAATCAGCCCCTAACCACTGAGAAGCCAACAGATTTTACTGTCTCTGAATGCTGAATGCCTCATTTGGGATTTAAAGAAATATGTGATTAAAATCTAATTTTGTCACAAGATGTACTCGGACTGAAGCTGAGCAAATAATTGATCATGAATAATTTATCTGAGGAAGTTTATCTCTTTTCTTTGTCCCTGAACATCCATGAATAGATCATCATTTCTTCAAATTCACTTTTGCAGACTCTTGATTCTGAATCAACTGGGTGCAGTTTCCTTCACACATGAATTACTCGATCTTCACTCTTTCAGCTGTGTTAATTATTTATGATTACTCAGAAATGTCATGGTTTACTCCTCTAATAGTTTTTTTGGCACAGATACTCCTTTAAAACTAAATTTCTTTCAAAAAAAAGAGATAAAACTGTGTGCACAAGAGCTTAACAGAATCTCTGTTTCTTACTTCAAAATGCAAATATAAAGTGGCATAAACATGAGCAAAGCAAAGTTGTTTAACTTTGTCTAACTGGGTAATTAGTCACAGACTTTCCCTGTCTGACTTTCCAATAGATGTCTATTTTAGAGATTGTATTGAAGTAGAGGATTATATGGAAATGAATTGCCAGTCCCTGTATATGCGATATGGCTGCAATCTTGCAATATTAAATGCTATCATTTCTCTCTCTAAAGCTTTGTGAGGTAACGTTATCATCGCTTCAATTTATACAGACACGTTGGTGTTAATTTTTTAATATGCATAGATCAACTGTCTATTTCCTACTTATTTCCCGAGTCATATTTCTTAATTATTTTCCTATCCTCTTCCAAATTTTCCTCTAAGTTTCATCTGTGTATATTATGTAAAAAGTAATGTAGTATAAATTGGAAAGAAAAATCATATTGAAAAGTTGAAAAATGTGGGTTTAATTGTTAAAAAAGTAAACCACCATGTTAAAAAAAACCCCAAAACTGTAACATTTCTTCTTTAACTTTTTGAAACCCACAGAGGGGAAACTCTCTATGGTGTATGTGAAGTGAAGAAATTTTTGATGAATATTTAATTGATAAAAAGTGAACCAGTACTGTTAAAGTATAAAACTTGTAAATAAGAAAAAGTTCCTACAAGGTTATAATTTATACTGTCAAGAAATACATGGAAGTGATCAAAAAATGAGAATGAGTCAGTAAGTATTTATGAACTGTACTCTGAAAACACTCAGAATTGATCAAGAAAAACCTGACAGAGTAAGTGAATTATCAGAAACTATGAATCTGTAAAAAATTTGATATGTTACAAATAGTTATTAAATTAAAAACAACAGGGGCAGTGTGGCAAAATTGTCATATTAGACATTTCATTTTTAAGCATTTTTTTCCTCCTGAAATTTAGCATGAAAATTGTGATAGTGAAGGTAAGATTATATTCTCACATGAAATTAGATAACATGAACTCAAAGAAGTACTGTGGTTATCATTTTCAGACCTCTATTTGAAAAAAAAGTTTTGTTTTATTCAAAATCAATCCACATTAAACCAGACACAAACTGCAACGAATTTTACAAAATGTCTAAAATATTTTTTTAAAATACATTTTAAATTTAATTTTAAAATTATTCTTCAAGAAAATTACAAAGCATGAAAATTTCTGGGGAGAAAGATTAGGAAAGGTCTTGGAAACTAATCAAGGCAACTTTTTAAATAAAGCAACAGAGTTAATGAAAGGTAATTTTGTGGACTTTTTGAAGTCAGGCACTAAAAGGAACACAAACACAGCCTCAGAGTAACTGCAAACATGAGTTTAACTATGTTCAGAAGGACAAGCTGAAGGATTATGCTACCACTTTTAGTAAAACAAATGGATCATCAAAAGCTAAACAGAGACAGCCAATACAGTTTTGTAGACAACATGTTATTTCTGTGGTTCTGGTATGATCTTCTATTGCATTAAAAAGTGACCCACCTATGGTGTCAAGAAGGAGTTAAAGGCAGTATAATTTGAAAAGACATGCATTTGCACAATTGAAAAAGATACAAAAAGAAGAAATAAAACAGTGGAATTTCAAAATCTTTCAGTTAAGATTGGGCAGGGGGAAGCCAGGTCTCATAAAAATTTCTCATTCATGCCCTGAAATAACACTGCTATTACAAATATGGAATACTTGTTTGCAACTGAATTAATTAGGGGTATATTTTGCTGGGAATTGTTCAGTGTTATTGTTTTTAATACAAAATGTTAATTTATCCCATTTGACTCTTTCTGAAGGAAAGTGAACAACTCCAGTATTCAAGAAATATTTAATTAGGGAATATGTCTCAAAATGTAACTGTGTGCAAAGAAGCATTGTAAGGACACAGATATCCTCCAAAACAGCAGCCAACTAGTAATATCACTTAGGTATTAGGCACACATCCTTATTGTTTTGCTTTCTCTGTTTTAAACCTGTATTTCAGTATCCCATGGGAATGTCCAACAACCATGCTAAGAATCTGCTTTCTCCAGGCCAGAGAACATGGAATACTTTATACTTAGTTTAAGCATTAAGGAAAAAAAAATAAGAGAGAGAGACAGAGACAGAGAGAGATGAGCTTATATATTTTGTGTGTAATTTGGAGTGGAAGTTCATATTTATTTCAGAAAGAGAAATTAATTGTGCAAAGAACAAGGAGGGTACCAGAAAGATTTAAGGATGCTTATTTTGCAGTAGCTAGTAGCTTGCAGAGGGTGCAAAACAAGAATAAACAAATAAGTGGAAAATTGTGGGTCCTCCCTAATTCTTCATAATGACTTCCCTGGATTTCTCCTAGGAAAATATTATGGTATCATGTTATCCTCACATATTTTGCTAGGTGTGATTCTGCTAATGCATCTG
>VXBJ01004342.1:468523-508631 GCA_013400055.1 Nycticryphes semicollaris | reverse complement strand
TGGTAATTGAGCCTGCAATACTTATTAATATGAGATGCTGAACTGGTGACACCAGCAACATATGTTCCAAGATCCTGCTCACCTAAATGCAGAGTGATTAAAAAGAAAATTCTTTTATTCTAATCGGAGAAGAGACCTGGATTTAGATCTTTCCCTTCATACATACCTGTAGAAATGTCCGTGTCCTGAATGGTAACATATCTTTTTTGGTTTTGTCTCAGTCTTTTATGAAAATAACCTTCAAAAGTTGCTAAAAACATTAACGCTTTCCTTTAAATACATGCTGGGTTATCCCCAGACATACTCATGCCACATACACTGTTATACTAGTTTGATGATCTACAAGGACATGGTTTCTAACGCACACCCCCTACATGCAATAGAGTGATTTTGTATTGTTTAAAGATTCCTCGGTGCTTTATCTTTCTCAGTGCATGGAACAAAGTGCAATTGAGAAACAGACATTTTCCATTATAGGTGTCGATTGAGGAGGCACACAGCTCTGATATAATTTAAAACAAGGCAACAACAACAACAACAAAAAACCACAACCAAAACCAGAACAATGTGCTCTGCTAACCTAGCTTTTTTTTTGCTAGAGTCATATTAGGAAGCCTTCACGTTAACCACTCCGCTGCAAAAGTGTGGGGGCAGCAACTTCCAGGAAAATGACAGTAGCAAACAGCATGAGGAACAGCAATTACTTCATCCAGCACTGACATCTGAGGAGCGAGCAGCTGCCTGAAAGGTTGGACTTTGTGCCCTCCTGAGTTCTGACAAGTCTCAGAAGGTACACTAGCTAAAAGAGATTGCAACTGAATGAGGTTTTGCTACTATTTCACGCACCTCCAATATAAGAAAGGAAAACCATCTCCACTCTGCTATTAGACTCCACTGGTCTGGAATCTATTTTTTAACCATTTCAGTCTGAGGAGCTCCGCTGACTGAAGTAATTCAAACCTATAAGATCAAAGGGCCTTTTGGCAGTTTCCAATCTCTAAAACTTTCAGACTCCCTGGAGATGAATGTATTTTTAGAATGTATTAAGGAAATATAAAGCCTGAGACATGATGCACAGTTAAAGTAAACCCATAAAATTTATTTTCCAGAATTCATCCCTTGTGGCCTCGCGGCAACAACAAGAATGTAAATATAGCATAATATCTTTCAAAATATTTTAAAAACATACAATAATGCTGCAGAAATAATGAAAGGACATCTTCACACATATCCTGAGGTCTGTCATAAGGTCAGGAAATAAAATCGAGGAAAAATAAAGGCAATATAATTATTTCTGTAGGTCAGTGAGCAGTTAACATTGATATCCTGATATAAAACTAGATTTAACACAGATGGGATAGGTTAAACGTTTGAGTATAAGTATGCCCAAGATCATAAATAACTGTCAGGGGCTTACAATAGATAAAATTCTCAAAAGGACTTTTGTAAAACAGGACTGTGAGTCCCATTGAAAATCTCATTTAATTTCAAGGTGTGCTCTCAAGATTTATATTCCATTAAGTATTTACCATATGTGCTTCTCTGAATCAGATGGCTAGAATCCCTGTTGAATTGCCAAAGGGGAAAATGAACACATTTGCTAACCTGTAAATGTCTCTTGTTGACTTGGAAGTCATGCGCTACGTGATCTATGGTTTGGAGGCTGCTAGTGGAATGGACATCGATCCATAACATCAAAATGAAGAGGAAAAAAATAACTTTTCTGTCAGTACCTTTGTCATTTCTGCTGTCAGCTGTTTCAGGACTGTCAAGAGAAAAAGAAAAATAAGGTCATTTCCCTAGATTGTAATGCAGAAAGAGAGGTAAGTTTTAGTGATTAGAGCTGGCTAAAAACTTTAAATAGGGTCATTTCCACAGGAGAGTACCATGTGAGCGACTGGAAAGCTCATGGAATTTAATCAGCTTCACTCAAATTTAACAGACATAATTAAATCAAAGCAAAGTTAAAATTAATTACCCACTTAAAAGTTTCATGTTTTGTCTTTCATGTGATAATATTAATCCTGTATTGTATTCATCATACATTATATTTAATAATATTCTTTTTTAAAATATCATGAAATAGATATTCTACATTGACGAAAAATTCTTTAACAATATCAGATTTAATTCCAAAATCAATGTGGTTGGAATTTCCATTCCCCCAAAAAATAAGTGGACTTTTTGTCATGTTTAGGAACAGTCCTGAATTCTGAAATGTCAGAGTATCCCACCAAATTGAAAATTGCACTTTCTGAACATTTCCAAATTTTAATTTCTCTATGGGATGGCAAAGCTCCAGCAAGCTCTATCATTTCTCCTGCCGTCTGCTGAGGAAACACCTTTCAGGCACAATTCCTCAGTGGAGCTTTGGATGGGGAGCAGCACTGGAGTATTCATCAGGTGCTCAATGATTTCCTGCAGATGTCTGCATCCTTCTTTCAGCTGCTTGGTGAGGGGAGCTAGTTTATAATTTTTCTGCTGGAGCTTCTCTGCCTCCTTGCATGCTTCTGGAGGAATTCACTTTCTCAGGACACGGTTCTCCATCTTAAGGGCTCTGTTTTGCCTCTTCAGGTCTTCCAGGGCACACTGCAGGTGGGTGTTCTGTTCCAGCAGTCAAACGGTGTGCGTGCTACCAGGAAGCACCATGTCTTCACCTGCAGACTCTGGCACTTGGAGCAGAGCATCTGCCACAGCCTCTCATATTGTTTGCTGCCTAGCCCTGTGGCTTTTGCAGGGTCTCTTCTGTAGGGCCAGCTGGAAAAAGAAAGGCTCAATCTGTCTATTAGTCACTGCCAGGCCCCAAGGTCCATTTGCATCAGTGGAGCAGGAGCTCTTTATCTCTTGATGGTCCTGGTGCCCAGGAGGGCATTTGGACTAGGCCCTTCAGGGTAAGGTGGGCAGTTCACCCTCAAGCTGCTCCAGGATGTTCTTTATGGAGTCTCCTCACTGGCTACAGCTTTGTCTGGAGGTGGCAGAGGTGAGTGGGATGATAGCAATCTGTTTCCCAGTCGAGCTCATTGAGGTTGTCCTAGAGCTTGCTGCAGTCTGCCCTGCAGCTCCAGCTGGGTCTCACCATCTCCTCAACCAGCTGCCACTGCAGCAGCTGCTGTACCTCTTGGAGCTCAGCCTTCCTCTGTTGCAGCATCTGGTGGGTCTCTGCTGCCCATTGCTGCTGGTCCAACTCCTGCAACCCCTACAAGCAGTAGATGCATGCCACAGGGCCCCAGCTCACTCCATCCCATGGCATGGATCACAGGATGGGGAGTTGACCACTGAATGCTGCTACGAACAATCACCAACAGGTTTGTTCACTGAGTCGGCGAAGGGCAGCAGCCTCCTGACTCCATTGCAGCAGCTGCCTCCCTTCATAACAGAGGAGCAGAGACAGTCTGCCATGGGCCAGGAGTGGGTGAGTGCAGCCTTATATGTATCTCCTGGCTCTGAGCAGTCAACAGAGGGCAGTATGGCCTTATATGAAATGTCCTGCCTGCCCTGCACTGTGGTCTTTGTGGTGGGTTGACCTTACCTGGCCACCAAGCTGTTGTATCTCTCCCCTCCTCAGCAGGACAGAGGGTGGTAAGAAAAAAATAAGATGGAAAAGAACTCACGGGTCGAGATAAAGGCAGTTTCATAAAGGAAAAGCAAAGGCTATGTATGGAAGCAAAGGCAAACAAAAAGATTTATTCTCAACTTCCCATCAGCAGGTGATGTCCAGCCACTTCCTGGAAAGCATGGCTTCTGTATGTGTAGCAGTTGCTCCAGAAGACAAATGCCTTAATAACAAATGCCCTCTCCCCTCCTCCTTTGTCTTAGCTTTTATTGCTGAGCTCAACATCATATGGTATGGAATATCCCTTTGATCAGCTTGGTTCAGCTATCCTGACTATGTTCCCTCCGAATGTTCCCACCCACAGCCTATTGGCCTTTGGGCATGGGGTGGATTTGGAGAGACACCCGTGATGCTGTGTGAGCACTGTTCAGGGGGAGCCAAAACACTAGTGTTTTACCGACACCTTTCTATATACCAATACGAAACGCAGCACTATGGGGAAAGTTAACTCCATCCCAGACAGATCCAGTACATCAGGGAATAAATATCTGTATGTGCTGTTAGTCACTTTGCCTATTCAGATCTATCCTGGCTGTTTTCTTAAAGGCTGTGCATCCTGCATCTGTACTAGCAGAAACAATTACAGGCAAGAACTTTGTTGAGAGTATATGCAGAGCTACAAGAGGTCTCTGTTATCCTCTAGGGCATATTTACTCACTTTTATAACCACAGCTAATGTAAAGCCTGTTACTACCCTTACCAGGTCATTAGCAGCACCTCTCAGGTTTTTCCCAGCGCCACTCCCTGCTCCTCACATAACTGGCTAAGAGTGAGATGGAGTTACATTTAAGATAAAAGAAAGCTTTGCCCAACGGGANCATAACTGGCTAAGAGTGAGATGGTCCAGGTCACCTTGCTGTGACATCAGGTCATGGAGTACAGAGAGGACATGACTTTGGACTGCATAAAGGTATGAAATTCTCCCTTATAAGTTACATTTAAGATAAAAGAAAGCTTTGCCCAATGGGAAGCAAAGATTGCATGAGTACATAGCTAACTTACCTGTTCAGTAATGGAGCTGTCATCCCTAGATACAGCTAAAGCTGTGACATGGGCCCAGCAGCTGGCCATGCAACACCTGTGTGCCATTCCTTTTCTAAGAGAGCAGCTTGCAACACCATTAGGCTCACTTTAAAATACCATACAAAATGTGCTCTCTGAGCTGCAGAATAGACCTTTATGCAACAATACTGAGTTTCTTTCATTAATCACCATAATCTGATTTCCTCTTCTTGTAAGAAGTCAGACTGTGACAAATTATTTGAACCAACAGGCTTACCATGAGATACAGTGTGCATTGTTAGTAGTATTCACAGACAGGGAAATACAGACAAAAATATATTTTTGTGAGACTTCTCTTTTGCATGACATTTTGAACATAGTGCATTTGCTGTGTAGTAAGGGAAAAGAAGAACTTTTGCAATAATTATCTGTGAATACCATAAAAGATCATATGTTTCTATTTGTCTTCACTAGATAGAGTACAGTTTTTTCTGTACAACTACTGTATGAGGTAATTGTAATTCTATCTGCCAGCTAATCTATGCTTCAGTGCACTATAGACAACCCGATCTCCTCCCAATCCTCACCCAGAGACAGATTATTACTTCAGGGGAATTATTGTTTTATTTAATATAGTAATTAAATATTTAGTCTGGTCTATAATATTGTATGTGCAGTTCTGTAGATAGATGTTTTACTCACTGTGGCCAGAAAATGTAAGGGGATCTATGATTAAATATGAATCATTTATATAATCTACCGTATGTCTTTTATGAAGTAAAAGGAAGGTTAGACTGCATTTGGCCCATATCTGAATAAGGATTGTTTTCACCCTTACAGTCCCCAACAATCAGGGAGAAGGGGCTTGGAGCAGGAGATATGATGTCATAGAAAATAAAGAAAGAAGTAGTTAGTCGTAGTGAATAATGTAAAAATACAGGAACAGACTTTCTGGAATATATGAAATGTCCCTCTGGTCCATATTCTGTTTTAGATAGTGGATAAATCAGTGGAATTGTTAGTTGTTTGGAAAGCAAAGGGTGCAGGGTGATGGGAACAAAAGAATGATTTAAACAAGGTGAAGAGAGAACTACTGCAGGTGTACGTGCACAAATGCATACAGCCTGGTGAAACAAGAAGGGGGAATATGATTACAAAACAATGACATTGCAGGACTAACTGAGATGTTATGAGATAGCTCTCAGGGGAAAAGGGGAGTATGCCTCTGTATGAAGTAGCAGCTCAGATGTGGGGAGCTTTTATACAGGAGAGGCAACAGGCTAGGAAAGAGTTTGTGGGTCAGAATCAGAGAACAGGTCGGTGAAGGTGACCTCATGGTGGAACTGTGATACAGACCACACAATCCAGGTGAGAAAGTGGACAGCACCTCATTAAAAAAAAAATAAAAATCTTTAAATAACTCAAGGAAGTCTCTTGACCATAGAATCTCTTCCTTAACAAGGAATTTTAACTACCTGACACCTCCTGAAGGACAAAATAGCAACAAACAAATAATCCAGGGAATTTCTGGAGGGTGTCAAGGATAGCATTGGATAAGCCAATCGGGATTGTGCACAGGTGGAATTGTTATTCAGAAATGAGCAAAAAGTGATTGGGGATGTGAATCTTAATGGCAGCCTTGGCTGTAGTGACCATGAAATAACGAAGCTGAAAACCCCGTGGAGAGTGAGGAAGGCAAGTACCAAAGCACAGACCCTGGGTTTTAAGAGAGTTGACTTCAGCTCACCCAAGAGGGAGAGAGAGAAAGAGACTTATGAGTTTAGAAGGAAACTAAACTACTTAAATGAAATATTAATAATAATTTTTTTAAAGTAATAAAATACGTACAAAATCAGTATCAAGTTCCTAGGATGATGATCACATCAACAGCAGGCACAGGGAAAATCCCAGATCTGACTCAGTGACAAATGGGAACTGAATTCTGGATCTGGATTCAGGAATGCAAGGATCAGGATCAAAGACAGACGAACAGAGAGTCTCCCTCAGATGCCAGCCATTGAAGGAAGAGAAGGTGATCCATTGATCCCTCAGCTTTTATACCGACCATGATGCAGATGTCGGGGAATATACCTGTTGGTCAGTTTCGGGTCACCTGTCCTGTATGCTCCTCCCCTCAGGTGCAACTCCTCTACGCTTTTCTGCTTCCAACCCTCCAATAGGGCAAATAACAAAATTAGCTGACCTTGGTTGGTATAGCAATAAGTTTAAGCAAGAACCTCTGTGCGTACCATTCCTTGGCATAAATTGCAGTCAGGTCTTATCACTCTCAGAATTAACAGTTTCTGCACAATATGCTGTTAATTTCAGAATTTCAGAGAGTTAGAAGAGGCTCAGCTAAAAAGCAAAATTACTGACCAGAAAATTGCTTCTACTTTACCTCAAACCAGGACAATGTTTTTGAGGACAACCAGATCTACACACAATATTCAGGATTTGGATGCACCGTAAATGTACACAGCAACAAAATTATGTTTCCTAATTTGTTCTCTATTAATAATTCCTAGCTTGCTTATTTTTCTGGTACAGAACACTATGTTGTTGTGAGATGTTTTCATAGAATTATCCATAACAACAATTTTTCCCCTGAGTGGTAATAGCTAATTTAGAAGCTATCACTGTGTATACATACTTAAGCTTGTTTTTCTCCAGGTGCATTACTTTGCATTTATCAACACTGGATTTCTTCCACCACTTTATCACCCAGCCACTCAGTACCATGAGACTCTTCCCTAACTCTCTTTAGCTGGCTTTGAATTTTAATACCCAGAAAAATCTAAAGATATCAGGAAGCATGTGTATCTTCTTTTCAAACAAATGAGTACACTAAATGGCACAGCTCCCAACATAGTACACCACTGTATTTCACTGGTAACTCCCCACCCCAGCTGCTCCTTTAATTTCCTTTTAACAGGCTCCCTCATAATTATAATTCCTCTTTGTGAAACTTGAATTCTTGCAGAAGCTCCTAGAAAAAGTTACCTTTGAAGTCATAGTTGTCACCATCACAGTAGCTCTTAAAAAGGATCTCACAAAGCCAATTTGCTTAACGGCACTTGTTTAACCAAACTTACTTGGACCTTTGCATCAGTCTTTCCTCCTCTGCCATTTGTAAACCAATTTTGTCCTGTTGCTTGAGTGTGGTTCTCCCATCAAATTTCTGATTCTCTTTATGCCCATACCATTTTATCCCCACCTTATTTTAAGGCTTCTGGAATTTATCTAGACATCGTCTCTTATTCCTGTTCCCTATTTTTACATGTCCTGTTTACAAAGGCTTTTATTCATTGAGAATGCATTTTTACTATATCTTACCTGAATTTTATTGACATACAGAGTTATTATGAGCCATAGGATACTGGGACCACACTTCTGTGTGCAGCTAGGGATATTGTGCTTCTTGAAGCATAATCCCTACCAGCTCTCCTTCTGCCCCCTGAAAGTATGTCTCTGCATTGCCAGTTCCTTGGAGTTGTCTAACCAGTGCAACTGACTTCATAACGCCCAAAGTAGAATGCAGCAACACAAACATGTAGGAAGATGGATCAAAAAGATTTTAAATTCTAGAGCTAAGGGAAATCTGCAGGTAATGGGGCACACTGGGCCTTTTAGACAATTTTTGTGAACTGACTGGAGTTGTAGTAGTTGGAAATTGCCTGTTAAAATTCTTTCTCAGAATTACACTAAAATATTTATATATATAAAATCACTTTATGTTGTCATTCTCATACTCAGTGTTGGGTCAAGCATTGCAAGGACACCAGGACTTTTCCATTTTGCTCTGGGGAAAAGGAGGTATAAAAGAGGAAATGACCCTTAGAGCATGACAGGAATCTTTTTCTTCACCAGTCTTATCAGCCTTTGGGAAGAGCAAAATTAGATTATTCTCTACTACAAGAAAAAAATATTTATTCCATCACAATCCAAACACAGCTCTCATCTGCAGCAGATTTAGAATTTTTGCCCCAATGTGGCATTAAATTGAATTAATAAAACAAATGTTTAGAGTGGAAGCCATCATTTTGTAATCATATTTGGGAATACTCACTGCATTTAAGCCCAGTCCTTTGGGAGCAAAAATGACAATGAAACAGGTGGCTCAGTGCCTAATAAAAGATTCTTTCCACAAACTGATACTTTCTTCATCTGCTATTAAAGACAAAACATCTCAAAGAAAGAGATACTGTCTCACAGCACAAAATGTTTTACATATTGTAAAATAAGACTGAAATGAAGTACCGTAAGCATCGTTATAATCCGGGAAAATCTGATGTAATTAAATGAAACAGGAAAAATAATCTCCACAGAATCTGGCTATATTGGCTCTCCTGAAAGTTCAGGCTTTCCATGAAAATAGATAAAAAATCTTTGGCAAAATTAAAGCAGATAATCTGCAATTCATAACTGTTTACACAGAGCAACATTTGTTTGCAGGTCTTTGAGTTCCTTCCTGAGTAGTCTTGAAAATGTACCTGAAGATAAGTTAGAAGCCTAACTCTGGATTCATAGGATTTTTTTATTTTTTTTTAATGTAGAGAAAGAGCAATCATTGCTATTATGACACTGCAATATCTCAAGTTAGATTTACTTTACTGATGCTTGTAATTTCAATCAACAATTGTTCCTTTTTAAAAGAAGTACAAGCAACAGAAAGTATAATCAGCACATTAAAGAATACATATGTATTTGATGGGAGGATTTTAAATATACATGACAAAAGATAATATCTATTAAGTAATAAGAATTGTAAAAGACCCCAGCTACTTTTTCAAATATTACCCATGGAGAAGGGGAAAACTTTTACGTAGGAACTGGTTATGAAAATCTTGCCTGAAGCAGCCTCTAAAAGCAGTGTGGAAAAATGGGTTTCCTGGTCTTCAGCTATACAGGACACAAGTTGCCTTCCTGTTATATGACTGGCAGAAAGCACTCATTCTTTAAGAAAGAAGTTCAGAGACAAATTCTTTGTAGGAATTGTTCACATCATTTTAGACAGTCAGAAATAATTACATTACAGTCATATTATATACTGTATTTTAAGCCTACAATTTGTAACATAATCTGATCTGTAGAATGATTTTTTTCCCATCAAGTTCTTGGATACTATTGTGACTATACTTGAATGTGGATAAAGTCACTACATAGAGCAATTACTAACATTAGTGATAATAAGTATATATTATATTTTAACAGTGAGGCATAACTTGGGAAAATAAGCTTCTGTACAGAGAGATTTTCTGGATGCTTATCTTTCAGATTATGTGCCGAAGTTGACAGGAAAAGGGAAGGGAAGGGAAGGGAAGGGAAGGGAAGGGGAGGGGATTTCGGTTTGAAGGGATCTACAACAATCATCTAGTCCAACTCCTGACTAATTCAGGGCTGACAAAAACTTAAAGCATATTATTGAGGGCATTTTCCAAATGCCTCTTAAACACTGACAGGTTTGGGACATCAACCACCTCTCTAGGAAGCCTTTCTCAGTGTTTGACCACCCTCTAGATAAAGAAATGTTTCCTAATGTCCAGCCTAAACCTCCCTTGGTGCAGCTTTGAACCAGTCCCACACATCCTCTCATTGGATGCCAAGGAGAAAAGATCAGCACCTCTCTCTCCACTTCCTCTCCTCAGGAAGCTGTAGAGAGCAATGAGGTCACCATTCAGCCTCCTTTACTCCAAAACAGACAAACTCAAAGCCCTTAGCCGCTCCTCATGGGACATGCCTTGCAGCCCTTTCATCAGATTTTTTTGCCCTCCTCTAGACAAATTCAAGGACCTTACATCCTTCTAAAATTGTGGGGCCCCGAACTGTGCACTCCAACCCTGAATACAGCAAGATAATCACCTCTTTTGATCAACTAGTTACACTGTTTTTGATGCACCCCAGGATGCAGTTTGCCCTTTTGGCTTGCAGGGCACACTGCTCAGACTGCCTGCTCAGACTTCCACCGAAACAGCTTTTCTCCTTTCAGTGGTCTTTTTCAACACTTGAATGTGTTTCTTTTACAGCTAGTCTGCACTATAGCTCTCCTAGGAAGGGCTGACCCCTTACCATGAATAATGCTATATAAAGCATGTTGTACATTTATAGCAGTGCAACAGTAGGAAAGACAACATTTGTACCATTAGCAGAAAACAGTTAATTAATAGACTGTGTTACTCACAGACAAAATGTCTAAGATATTTTTTATTTAAAAACATAAATCCTTTGGTGTCACCCTTGAACTTCAGCCTCTGTGCTGAAAGTCTGCCTGATAACATTAAATTATGCAAAACGATAGAAATGTTCTCTTAATTTCACTGTAAGTAAAACAGAGGCATAACTTGGTTGTCTCTGCCAGCATAAGTGTTTTTTTAACATCTTGCTTGAAGTGAAGTGCCACCAATAAGCAAGGAACTAAGATATTTTTAAGCTGCATTGTGATCCAACCAAAATACCTCTGGGATGTTTTCCCTGATATTTTGAAACTTCTAGCAAATGATCAAAGAAACAGCCTATTGGCATAAGAGGGTGACTGATAAACACCTAAAACTGTGCACTCTGCCAGCCTTACAAATCAGGAAATGTCTTGCTTCAAAGAATCAGTAAGCAATATGAATATTTCTAAATGTGCTTAGTGTGGATAAAAATGTTTCTGGTTTTATTCTCATATTTAGTCCTATTATGCATATTGAATGATACGTTATAAACAAAATTGCATTGGACAGGAGAAAACAAGCATGTGAAAATAAACATAAAATAGTGTTTTTGAAAAATCAAGATTTAAAATGATCTTGAGGAAAAAATAGTGTGACCTGGTTAAAAAAGGAAAAGAAACATTTATGTTAATCCCATGAGGGTTGTAGAATATTTATTTTATTTTATTTTCCAGAGAAACAATCTCTTGTTTCAATGTAAGAAGAAAACACAAGGAACATAAGAAGAAAGCACAAAAAATCTGACACCCTGTCATCTAAAGACCACCTCCAAGCCATTAGCATATTTTTCAACCTTTTGTATGATAACAAGTTACTGTAATAACCTCTGTCTCAGAGTTACATTTTCTGAGTTCTCCTAACCTATGTCATTATTCTGTGGCAACCTAATTCCACACTAAGCAATAGCCATCCTGAATTTACTATTTTTTTCTCTTTTATTTGGTCTTCTAATGCTTTATCATATCAAAAGCAATCTTGAACATTCGGAGTGGACAATTCATTTGCTGTGCAGCAATCCCTGAGAGTCATGAGTCAGAGATCCTCTTCATTTGGTGCCTCTGCTGAAATAACCAACACTGCATTGACACAAACTTCTGCACAACTATCCAAACAACCTTACTCTACTTCAAGACTGTTTCAGATTCAAGGTTCCTCTCTACACACCATTTACAGGTGATATAAAACCAGAAATGTACTGTCCAAATATAGTATTTGACCATTACAAGTAATTTAACTTCTTCAGCTTCTCCTTCAAATCTCTTGGTTGTTTACCAAGATGAGTATTCAATGGATGTTACACAGATTTGACTCCTGTTGAATCTACTTCATCCAGTGCCTTTAACCAGCAGTCCCAACTGCTTATTGCCAGAGTTCTATAAAGGTACAAGTGCCCACAGCTTGCACCTACTTTATCTTTTCATTTGCAGTGCATGTGTGTCCATTTGTTTGTGTGAAAGTGTATACTTTTAAAATAAAGCCATACCTTGCATGCTTTCTATTCCACTAGGTACAGCACTCTTGTCTTTCTCATCCACGTCTAGGTTCATCTAGGCCCATACACCAAATGATACAGACTGGTTCACATTTATATTGTTTATGCTCTACTGCATAGTGGTAGAAATGCAACATTGCATAACAGTTATCCAAGAACTTTTTTGTGTTACATACACAACAATTTATATGACTATTTATAGCATTCTGGTTGACAATGGCCAAGGTAGCTTTATTTTCCTTAATTTGTGCTTCATCAACCACGTGCAGTCCTCCATGGGGGCCATCATAGCACCAGTAAGGCTTTTGATATACGTTGCTTGTTGCCTGCAACGAGAGTTTTGTAACCTTATCCTCAAAACACAAAGATTTCAAACAGACCCAGAATTCCCAGGTCTGTTTCACTTGACATATCTCCTGCCAACTCCAAAGATCCTGTAAGTTGGTTTTCTGAGAACAGCATCTAAACATCAGGTCCTCCCTGTGAGAAATCCCTTTAAAGGAAAATAGAACACACTAGTAAGGCTTTGCAAAGACAGTGTGCTGCATTATTCTCCATATGCAGTTTCCTAATGTGCCAGTAACCCAAGGCAAAAATTTAGAACATCATAGACTAAAGTAATTCCTTAACAAGCAGTGCTCTAGAGGGATAGCATGGAGAACACCTCTTGTAGGATGAAATTATTATATTTCAGGACTTAAGAGATGGCAGGGCCTCAAGCTCATTCCTAGTCTTCTGTAAATGCAGGAGTCAGTTTGTGAAAGATAAGTAGAGGCAGTAAAAATGAAGATAAACAAAAGGAGAAGAGAAGGTCTTTGCCGCCTGTGTTGAGGACGTTTTGAAATGGCACTTCCTGGCTATGTCTTTGAAGTATTTTCTTTTTAACAAGTGAGCCAAGGTCGCCTTTGTGCCTTGGGTGCCTGTCAAAAGTGAGCTGGGCCTTTAAGATCAAACCTAGAACACAATCCACTTCTTCAATAGCTGTTCCCTTCCCAAATTGTACAGTGAGCTACCAGCAACACTCTACTTACCAAGGACTTTCCATTTGGCCCATAACTAGATGGAGTTGGACTATCTATATGCCTGATCATAAAGGGGTTTCCACCTAATGTGAGACACTGGATGGAGTGTTCCATCCTCCCTCTCGTGCCCCTGATACCATTCCCAGTGTCCAGATCCTATCTATTGGAGGAAGCAAGCAGAGGCATAAGAGGCTCCACAAGTCAGAGGTTGTCTATAAACTCTTAAATTTATCTGTTTGATCACCAACTCTGCAGTAATCCTTCCAAGCCTTGCTTCAGATACTGTCACTAATGGACTGTTCACATCTTGTGAGGGTCCAGAAATGTGTCTTGACAGCAGGTAAACACTGGCATGGGGAAGGTGAATGGGGTTGGAGCTTTTGTTCACTTCTGTACAAGCTGTTTCTTAAATCTATTTCAAGCTATGGAGATATTTGTACTCTGTAATTTGATTGTCAAATACACTCAGTTAGTTATATGACCTGAAGGCACAGTCACATAACTGCACAATTACAACTAATTTGAACTTCTAAGGAGATAAGATTCTACACTGAATTTTTTTTATTCCCCTTCACTGTATGAGAGAGAGCCGTGAATTTTGCTCTTAAAGTAGTTTCTAAACATTAAGAAGTACTGACTATTCCTAAAGATTTACAGGGAAGAACCGTAATCTATATTAAATGAAGCCAAATTTGTTTTGCTGAAGTTATGAAGCTCCGGCCTGGCTCTGAATGATCAAAACAAAAATAACTTACTTAAAAATAAATTTAAAAGCATATTCATATCAACAACTTGTGTAAACAGCTCATGTAATGGAAAGAAAGTGAATGTGTGATGCTAAATCATTTCCAAAGAATGCAAGGGATTAAGGGGATTCACAACTACCAAGAAAATTGAGAGTTTATGCCAAGTGCCAACTCAATCCCTGTAGCACAGGCTTTATTTCTGTAAACAAAAGGAACTTAAAATGCATCAAATTTAGGTTCTGGGTATCATGTTTATGCATTGCAAATTAGCCATTTTACTGTAATTTTAACTCATCATCTGACATCACAATCCAAATGAGACAGTAATGGCCATTCTATTACGGGATTCATTTCTAATTACCAAGATCATCTGATAAGCCCCAGACTTAGTTTTCAGTGGACAAAATATTTGAAAGTAAAATAGGATAGCTAAACTTATTTAATATAAGACTGAGGGCAGAGGATTATAAGAATGTAATTTATCATGATATGCACAAACCCCAGAAAGGCAGAACCCTGTTGGGAACTTTTGTGAAGGTGTATGGGTTTTGATAGCATTGGAAGTAGAAGGCAATGAGCAGAAAGCAGCTCAAGGGTGAAGTATATTTTAGCAACTTGAGAAAACTATTGAGCAATTGCAGAGAACTTGTAATGATTTTCAATATATCTCTCAAATACAACAGGGAATGCCAATTTTCAAACTCTGCAGGAAAATTTTGGTAGCTAATCATTCTCATTTAGAATCATACAGAAAAGCTCCGGGTTTTTATCAGCTCCATGTTTAGCATGGACTGAAAAACAGGATTGAGTGTGATGTTTTTATTCTTTTTCCATAGAAATAGGGATTAATGTACTTCTTACATAGTTCTGAAAAACGGACAAAATATCAGAATATATTGTTTGTTATGATTCATATTTTTTCCAATTCAAATCACATACACAGGCTCCAAATTCCATGTTTAAGAAAGAAGTTGTATTACAAATTATTTGTTATGGGCTGTTAGGGTCAGCCACCACCTCCAGAAGCCCTGGCCCAGGACTTCCTCTTGTTCACCTGCTACAGTCCAGGTGGGGGATCTGGAGTCTCTTCTCAGGCTGAGGGACATGCCTGCTGCTTTCCCACTTGCAGGTTTATCCAGTAGGGAATCTGAGTACGTATCCCAGACACACACACATACACACACAGATACACACAGGACATGGACACGGCCAGCGACACAAAGAGGGTATTGCCTTCAACTTTCCTGATATATAGGACTGACATAAGAGGTGAGCAGAGAGAGCCCTGTTCCCTCCTCCTCTTGGGCTGGCAGATACAGGAGGTCACTGACAAGGGTGCACACAGGACACTCTGCTACCCATGTGTCCCTGACTCACTGTCTGGTCCAGCTCAGTGCTCTTTGCCAGCAGACACACATTCAGATGTTCCTCCCATAGACACCCCATGCCCACGGGTCTCCCCAGATACCCATGCAGACCCTCCACCCACCTGATCCTCCTATCTGGACCAAGGGCCAGAGAGTCCAGCATGGAGTTTACTCATGAATAACACACGTACACCCCTCACATGCCAGGATTAGGGCAGATAAATACAGTCACCACCCCCAGAATCTGGTACAGCAGGTATGACGCAGTCACACTCCAGCCACCGACACTGAGCCCCTTGCCCACCTCATCCATGTCAGTCCCTCCCAGTAACTGGTTTTTGGGTTTCCCCTTTTTCTTATCATCTTATTTGAAAAGATCCTTGAACAAAGTACCGCAAAAGAGCCAACACTCTCTCTTTCCACACACCTTTCCATTATTAGCCTAAGTATCACAGAATGCTTGAGGTTGGAAGAGACCTCTGGAGGTCATCTGGTCCAACCTTTTTGCTCAAGAAGGGCCACCTTGACCCAGTTGCCCAGGACCATGGCCAGGTGGCTTGTGAAGCTGGAGATGTTCAAGAAACCTGTAGACAGTCAAATAATCTATGTCTTGTTCATACAGAAGTGTGGGTGGGATGTAGACAGGAAAAAACTCTCAAAAAGCCCAATTTTACACACATAAATGTCTTAAACTGGGTAATTTCTTTAGACTTCCCATTCGGTCAAGTGAAAAACATGGTATGTAACCCAGGTGCTCAGAATAGCTCAGATTTCCAGGGAGGATGCAGAGCATCGTAGTGAATTTGGGCACTTATGCACTGAGTTCCTCTTCTATGCCATGTAAATCCTCCTTGTTGTCCTGAAGGCAAGTGGCATGGCACAGTTCAGCTTACTGTTATGGTTTAAGAAAACCCGTAACAATTTATTGTTATGAAACACGGGGGTTGAAATATAAATAGAGTTAATGGGATAAGATTAAATAATCAACAATAATACAAAAGAACCAGCATTAATTCTGATTAATATACGATAAAAGAATTTTACACAGCCAACTATATCAGCAGGAAGCTGTACAGTCCCAGCAGTGGACAACAAATGTCAGATGCTGCAAGTGCAATGGCTTCAGGAGGAAGAGAAGGCCTCAGGGATCCAGCACCAGGGCAAGGAGTTCTCTGGACCACCACTATCAAGGCAGAGAGAACTTTTCTAATTTATATTGAATGTGATGTTCAGGGTATGAAATAATCCTGTTGGCCAGCCAGGGTCAAATGTCCAGGCCTTGCTCCTCCTCATCCCTGCACCTGCCAAGGCTCAAAAACACTGAGACCTTGAATCCCGCATAGTGTAGCTGGATATAAAGTACATATTTTCACAAATTCAGACACTAGAGTCTTCTAAAAGTGCGGTTTTCCCCAGCATTAGAAGAAAAGTTTGTCCTGTGTCCCTCAACCCAGGTTACTTAAAATGTTAAACCCTTCTCTCTATCCTCCGTCAAAGCTGATCTTGTCCATACTGTTTATTGACGTACACTCTCTCCAAGCTGTGCTCTTCTGGTTGGTTGGCCCAGGCCAAAACTACCAGGGAGCACATTAACAAGCAAACACCATGATGATGACATTGCCAGTCCTCAAACTGTGTCTCACAGTGTTTAATTTACTATTTTTAGGCATAGTCATGGAGGCGGTTCCTCATACCATGCTTCTAGGTACAGTTATTATTTTTGTACATCATGCAACTTAGGTCAATGGTGCCTATACTTAGCTCCCAAATTCACTCATTTTTCAAACTATCATATCCCAAGAAGACTTCCCACCACTCTTCCAAGGGAAGGATCATGCAAACCCTGCCTCATCCTCTTCAGGCAAAGTAAGTCAGGTTAACTTAGCCTGTCAATGGAAGTGGTTTAAGATAAACTGCCTAATTTTGCCAAAAGCAGAAGAATTCATATTATCCCTCCTGCTGTTGGGGCTTGGTGGTCAGAGTCATCAGCTGGAAGCCGGCAACAGGCCACTAGTACAGAGGAAACATGAGGGGTAGTAAAATCCTCATACAGTCTTGGGAGGTGGCTTTTGGGGATCAGGCACCAAAATGCACATAAATTAAACCTCATGTGCAGCTGTTTGCTTAATGAATGCCTGGATGCGATAATCAGGCTGTTTTCTGAGAAAGCAGCAATAAACTAATATAAGCCAGAGGTAATTATCTTATCAAGTGAGTGAAAAGTTCACACTGATGGGTGAACCAATTACGGACTAATGTGCATTTAAAGACCTTGTGACACAAGGCCATCACTGATTTGTTTTAAATAGAGGTTGATGCCATTGCATGTCTTCTGAGCACCAGAAAGCAGCTAAAAGCTTTGCAAAAAACACAGCTCTGCAGTCCTGTAGCTGCCACTTGCATAAGGCCCTCCCTTTTAGGGAAGAAGTCCTTGCTGCTCGAAAGAAATTTCAGGTATACATGTGTGCTGTGGCTGACAGCAGCTGCTAGAATTAAACCATTCTCCTTGTCTTGCTGATGCAGTCACAGAGGATATTACATACTAATGTCAGTGGTGCTCAGCTGGCAAAGACCTACAATGGACCAGGCAAGGAAAGGCAAGGAAAGGCAAGGAAAGGCAAGGCAAGGAAAGGCAAGGAAAGGCAAGGCAAGGAAATGCAAGGCAAGGCAAAGCAAGGCAAGGCAAGGCAAGGCAAGGCAAGGAAAGGAAAGGCAAGGAAAGGAAAGGCAAGGAAAGGCAAGGAAAGGAAAGGCAAGGAAAGGCAAGGAAAGGAAAGGCAAGTCAAGGCAAGGCAAGGCAAGGCAAGGCAAGGAAAGGAAGGAAAGAGGAAAGGTTGCACACACCCTTGTTTTGTCTTCCTCCATCCACTGAATTTCTTTGTTTTATTTTTATCTGAGGAATTCCAGCAAGCAGATCTGCAAAGGGGCCAGCAAACCCTTGTGTCAGAACAGTGATCAGGGGCTATGGAATTGCCAACACAGGGGAAGCAAGTGTCCTGAAGTAGAAAGGGAATGGGGTAACTCTGCTGCCTGTGACAGACCAACAGTGATCAGAGGAGAGGTATTTACTGCTATTCAGAGATAAGGCAATATCAGTTACTTAGTACTGACAGCATGGAGTTGAAAGACACTGGCTGAGACTGGATGCACGCATTTGTAAAGAACATGTGTTCAAGTTTACCTAAGCTAATTTTTAAAAAAGCATCAGAAAGGCACCATAAGAGATGATTCTTAAAAGACTAGGGTATACTTAGTTTAGAAACTAACTCAGTGTGCAATTTTCAATCAAAGGCAATCAATATTGAACTCGTACATTCCCATGGCAGAACCACAGTGTTGAATGGCCAGAGGTAAGCTGCAGCTGCTGCCATTTGCTTATGATATTCCTGGAGTTTGTGCGGCATTTCTGAAAATCAGATGGCCTCAGTGAAAGGTGAAACTGCATCCACAGCCCCTCTTCAATCTACCTCTGCAGTTCTCAGCATCATGCCCTTGCTTCACCTGGTGTTGGAATGATGTTTTAATTTAAAATTCAAACAGCAGGCGTATCACTTATTTCTTCTTTCATATCATGGTAATTCATTGGTACCAAGACTGCTGTTAAATGTGTTTAGTTTGAAGGAGCAGAGAATTACAACACATGTAGTCCTAAGATTTGACATGCTCTTTCAACTAGATAAGAAGACAGGCTGAATCACAAATACTGCAGGGCAGCTTGTTCCCAGCTCCAGTATTTGTTCACAGCAGGAGAGGTGACAGAGTTCATGGTCACTTTCATAAAAAACATCTTTGGAAAAAACATTTCATTGTCAAAAACACCTATGTACTGCTGCCAAGACACTTTACTTCCTAAGGAGGTGCTCCTGAAAGTGACATTTAGCTTAACAGATCTCACTTTCACTTTCTTTTGGTGCACACGTCACGGTGGTTCCTGCTGATTGCCAAGCTGCAGATGGCTATATTTGGACTAATGTGTCTTTTTTAGAACACTGAACTTTCTGTTATCGGCATTGTTAGTACAAATTACAGGACAATCTTTCATGTCCCCTGAGAGTCACTAAGGGAATTATATGAGCAAATGAGGTCAAAGTTAAAGCTTAAATAATATAAAATACTAATAACACTTCTTGAACAATGATTCTTATGTTAAGAATATGGCAAAGAAAATATACAGTCATTGTATTAAAAATATAGCTTTTTAATGAATCTCATGAATAATAGCTAACCTCAATTCTTTTTATAAGGCCCTCTCATTTTCGTTAGGAAGAGACCTACAAAATTTGAGTGCTGTAATTAAGGTAAATGTGTTTTTCAGGCAGGTAATCCCCTTTTGTTTATGCCTTCTAGCTACATATTGAATGTTCTCATTTGTATTAGCACACAGGCACTGTATTTTAATTAAGTAAATAGAGTTTCCAATTAGTAAGCCTTAATACTTCACATATTTGGCCTAAGAATTTGAAGTTGTCCAAGAATGTCCTTTATCATTCAAGTTAGTTTTGCATACTTGTCATGTACAATTAGGTAGCTCCACTAACAGTTTACTCAGCACTGACTCAGTGACAAGGTGCAAATCAACTGAAATACTTATTTACTTTTGCTGTTAATGAAGAAATAATCCTTTTATTGAAATCGGGAAATATTCAAAGATCCTAATATATCAAATTATGCATTCAAAGGCAATTGAATGTTATACCTATTTAATATCTTCTGATATACATGAAAATAATTTCTCACTTGGATCCTGCTACAACAAAACAAGAAATTTGGTGCCAAGCTCTGTTATCCATAAGGAAACAGAATTGTGATCTCTCAGCAAAGATCTGCCCATATAGGAATCCCCAAGTACTGAAAGACTTCTATAATTTATCTATAATGTATTATGATTTAGCTGCACTCTTACCTGTAAACCCAAAATTTTCCCTTATCTGGGAAAGATGTTAAAAATGGTAGTGGATTGACTTGTGAGACCCACAATTAGTATTAACTTCAGTGTTTCTATGATGTCCTGGTGGTGGCCTTTGGCAATATGCTGTAGACAGCACTAGGTAGGCAAGGATGTTCAGAAGTGTTCAGAAATGTCCAGGAATGTTTAGATGAGCCCACCGTTCCATTCTAAGCTTGATTTTATCCTAGTTCAAACAGGAAAAGTAAAGATCTAAGAAAAGATGCAGAGAATTAGAGTAATTATTTGTCTTTTATTACTATTTCAGTTAGACATTTTTCCAAGTCAGGTGTTTGAAATTAAAATCCTGATAGGCATGACGTATTTATCTATCTATTGAAAATTTGGGTTGTATTTATATTTAGGAATGAGAAAGAGGACATAAACTGCCCTACAATATCACAATGATCCCATATATTTTTTTATACAGTTATATGCAAAGGGTATAGAGGGGAGAAGTTATTGAGCAAGGTAGATTGTGTTTTCAATTTTTGGATAGTAAGTAAAGGGAATAAAATATTCTTCTATTACACCTACTTGTAAAACAGAGAGACAAACATGATAAATTGTTGCATCTCTGTTTCACAATTTTTTTTCTGATAAGATGCATGGTCAAAAAAGAGAATTATAAAAATTTTTAGAACAACAATGCAGAATCACAGATTTCATGAAACATTCTCCTTCTCTCTCTAAGACCGACCCTGCACCAATAATCTTAGACCTAATGAAATGTAGCTTATATTCCTAACTGCTTATTTTAACTGACTAACTAACTGTCACACATAGATTAGTGTATTATCTGACATCGCAAAGCTTCAGTTCTATGGCATGATGAGCTATGTATGGAAAAAGTCTTTAATTTCTTACTTTTGAACTCTCCCATTGCATATATATACATATATGTTTCTTCAAAAGCTCGTAAAACTGAGTCCCCTGAACAGAACATCAGATAAAGTACTGTGACCTATATTTTATAATTTTAAAATGTGGAATATTATTGAACAATGAAGTGTTCCCATACATCTGGTGATAGCAGCTTCTTACTAACAAAATCATCATGACCCCAGAATTTTGCAAAGAAAAATAAAACCTTGACAATGGAACTAGGATGACTGACTGGAAGAAGGGTGAGAAACACTGCATAAATAGGCCATCTGAGGTAGAAATCCACAAAACTCAGTCAGTGTGTGCCTGTGCATATGCAGATAATCACCCCAAAAAATGTAGCTTGATATTGTTATAGGCATTAATATAATTATGACCATAGAACATAATGAGAATTTAATCAGTGGGTTCATTTCATGTAGAAAAATGTGGAAGTCCCCTTCCACAAGATTTGCATATGATTATTATTTAGTTTTTTCATTTTGAAAATGTAAATAAGTATCCATGACAAGCCTGAGCCACCTGGAAGTAATTACTGTCATCATTCATTTCAAATACTGTCCTACCCAATTCAAAATATATCTAAAAGTTAAAACATTTCATATCACAAACAACATGATTTTTACAAACTTTCATGTTTCTGTGACCTAAATGTGGGGTGAAAAGATTAGCTTTCCAATCTGAAAAGCCAACAGACCAGAGTCCTGGCAGAAAATACTAATTTTAAATCCCATGATCCATCATGAAGGACATGAGGCCAGGAGCGTCTGGCAGCTCTGGCCTTTCAGTAATAAGTGCATTAGTTGATAGTAACTGTTCAGCATGTCACAATGACAGAGAGGAGCACTTGGATCTCACACAACCTGAGCTTTACAGTTGACCTCCATCCAGGAACAAATCAGTAGTCACCAGAGATCAATGCTGCACAAACACATCTACCTACATGGGGCAACTGTGTTTTGTTGTCGTTCCCATTTCCATTTCAGCCTGTAGACCCACACAAAATATATTCTATAAATTTTATCTCAAACTCACAAAGACATAGGTCACTGTTGGTCATAGCTGTTAGCCATGTTTCAGACAAATACATATATTGTGGTATATGTGTATGTGGTATATGTGCCCCTCTCCAGGGGCTGCTCACAACCATATTTGTTGGCAGTCAACACAACCCTGATGCAGGTATATTGCTTCTGCGAGCCAAGCTCTTTGCTACTCTGCAACTCAGAGCTAGCTCTATGGCTGGTATAATGGTGTATTGGATAGAGAAAGAAATGCATTTACTATGAAAAATGGCCATGCCAATAATCCAGGCCAATGCTGGCCTAATACATGTGGATCAGCCCCATCAAGCCAAATAGTGACTCTTAAACAGCACGATCCACAGTGGTGAAATACCACATATAGCTAGAAATGTTCTCAAGTAGTAACAGTCAATTTATTATGCAAGATTTTAGGCACTTTGATATTGGCAAAGAGCCTTGCTTATGGTTTGGATGGATTTGTTTTCATTATTTGGCCCATGATACTGACAAAACCAAAATCACCTAGTTACTGTACCCTTGCATAAAGCATAAGGGTACATAAGGGTATATTAGAAGTTTAAGCAAGAAAGACTAGAAAGAATTGTTATTCCTGTAGTTGAGGGGGTGAGAGGGTAGTGTGAGTCTTCTGGTTCACATATGACCTTCAGAATGTAAATATATACCTCCAGCTGTGGAAGTTGGCTAAACTCTGAATGGTTTCAGGGAAAAGAGTTTTATGCATGCATTTTTAAACATATCACTACGTATTTGTCAGTTTACCCATTTGTCTCTGTACTCTTCAGTTATGCAGAATCTTAAAATCAAAAAAGCTAGATCTGTTATGTAAAAGAGATATCGCACTCCCAGACTACCACTAGCAATCTGATTATCACATGTAGTATGTGCCACACGAAGAGCAAACAGCCTCAACTACTTGTAAAAATAGCCACAAAACACTCATAAACATTAAGCAGAGTAGTCTAATGACAGTTAAAGTTACTCAGCACAAGTCACCAATACCACCTAGTTTTTTGGAAGAGGAATCTAGACATTTCAATGAGCCGAGATCTTGTGCAGAAGCTTACAAAGAAATATGAGAATGAGGTTACAGCTCTCACTGTATAATGGTAGTTCCCTTTCTTTTTTGTTTAATCCAGTCCAAATCCTTCAGGGCCTTCATTATTCATGCAAGTCAGGGGTCCCACTCTTGACAAAATAGTAAATGTTTTTAATGTTATTAGCCACTGACCTTGGATTAATCTGTGTAAAGAAAGGAACCACATCTGTAGACACTGAAACTTGCATTCCTGAGGGCTATTACCAAGTGAAAACATAGGATCTGAGGATATATTTCATGTCCCTTGCTTGTTTCTATTGAACTCATGAATGCATCATGTTCTTTTATTGCCATGAAAACAACCAGGGGAAAAATTATTCCATGGCAGCCCAATAGCTTGCAATAGTTTCTTGATAATTTGCCCCTTTCTAGCATAAGAAACACAGACCTTTGATTTTGCTTGAATCATTTGGAGCCTGGAAGGTAAGGGAACTCAGACTAGTGAACAAGTCCTATTTTGCTTTTATTTAGTATTATACTCAGCAGGTCTGCTCAACAAGAAACTGGTATAGCTTACATTCATGAGAAATACATTAAAAATAAACTGCCATTTTCTTCTAAATAACAGAACAGAGGGTAATATGATTTTTCTATTGGTAATGTAACTTTCTTTCTTTTCAGCTGTATTTTTATAGCAATAAGATAAATTGACACCAAGTTTTATCTTCCATACTTTCTCCTTTGACTGCAACTACAGACTATGGATAGTGTTTTTAATAACTTGTTACTATTCTATACAGAAAATGTATGACTTCTTCATACTTTAGGATGCTTATAAACTGAACAATTAATTTTAAAAGATACTATTTTTCTTATGCTAAGAATTTTAAGCAAATACATTAAATAAATAATGTCCAGTTTCTTCAGCTACCTTAATCTGAAACATAGACAGCAAAACCTTTTCCCACCTTTTGAAATGGAGCAGGGACAGATGTTTCATGTTGCCTCTTTCTAAACACATTAATGGCAAAATACAGATGCTGCTAATTAATAAATCATAGTCACTGGTAACTAATAAACTAAGCAAGGAATCCCATTACAAAATTACTGCCCCTCACAACTGAACTTGAGTTCAGTCCTGCAATTATGTATGACTGCAAAAGTGCATTTGGGAAGTTCACTCACAGATTTGTTTTAGGGCTGAATCTTACAACCTAAAATGAAACATTGACATCTGGGCTTCAAATTCAGAGTGGACGCCATACCAGAGCACCATCTTACACCTCCTGTAATTAGTTTTCTGGCCTTTTGAGTAGGCAAAGCCGCTGTTCCACTCCAAAGAAAAACTGCAGAGACACTAGATGGAACTATTCCAGTTCTAATTAACCTGTCTAAATACTAATTTACAACTGGAGGGAGTTGTATTTAATCATTCAGGTTTGCAAATTATGCCTATGAATGAGATCCAGAGAGCCCGCCTCGGTGCTTAAAGAGTGAGTCATGTGTTTTCAGGAAGTCTATTCAGAAAGCCAGCAACCTCCAGCTGTAGCCAGCCAGCCTTACAGCATCTATATTATTCATCACATACATTTTAAATCACAGACATTCCCTATGCACCTTGCACAATTACTCAAAGACTGTAAGAGTGTAAATATGATACCCTAACGTAGGGATACCTGAACTCTATCCACTTCCCTATATAATTCTACTGACTGAGCATTTTCAAGTCTTCCTAAAATCCATCAGAAGCAGTAAGCCCAGCAGAAAGCACTGTCTTACTGGCTGGTGTCTTAGTCATGACAGTATTTGACAGGGAAGGGGATATCTGTATTCCACCCTGTGTCTCGCTACCTGGATCCTGGTCACCAGAAACAGCTGTGGGTGCTAGAACGAAATGGCAGGAACCTTTCTTTCCCTGCCTTCATGACAGTAATGCACTTTCTTATTTGTTATTCTGACACAACCCCAGCAGGATGAATATGCAGTTGCCCCCAGGTATTCTCCAAGCAATTGGTTAGGTAGCTTTTCTGGGAAGTAGAAGATACACTTCTGTCCAATTTTCTGGCTAAATGCTCTAAGCACTGATGCTTTAGCAAGAAACATCCCCATCAGAAGAGACTAGGTATCTAGAGTAGATACAAATCTGTTCAGATAGCAGCAGAAAATGGAGTTTCTACTACAGGGAACAGGTCAGCTCTAAGCTGGAGATAAAATACAATTCTTGGTTTTCTGTTGTTCATGTGCCCCAAGGAGACAAATGTTTTGCAGCTTTGTCACAAAGAGCATGGAGGCAACATCGGCCCAGCACTATTTGAAGTACAGGGCTGCTGCAGCATGAAGCATGTCTTGCTGATGTCACCTGCATCATTCTGCTGGGGCCAGCTGCCCACACAGGAGGCTCCCAAGGAGACTCTCTCATGCTAGAAGCCTACATTTTCTCGTATAGGTGTTATCACAACAAGGAAAACACATCTAAAGTAACAATTAAATTGTTGGCTTTTGTGATCTTTGCTTGTACATTCACTTATTTTTGTATTTTGTCGCCTTTGAGATTTGCAGAAGGTAATAATTATTTTTTCAATATCAGGATTCAGTCCCATAATGTGAGCTTTGGAGAGACATCATTAAAAATGTGTATTTCTAGTTATATGTAGGAAGGTCCATCTGCTTCAGCTAACCTATGAAGGGAGGTTAGTGGTTTGAAGTATAGGCTGGTTAGCATTTCAGTATGTGCTGCAGCTTGGAGGAATGACAGGCTGATCTTGTATTTGGGGGTTTGTGATTTCAAATTATTGTCAGAACACATGCATGTTAGACCTTTTATTTAATTGCAAACCTAAAGGAAAACTAGAAGAAACATTCTCTTTTAATATTATTGCATTGCTGTAGTATATCAGCCTATCAGGACTAGTATTTAACCTCCATACGTGACAAACTTTTGAAAAAATATGCATTCTTACACATGTGTAGGCATTGGGGATAGGTGGGTGGGTGTGTAAGTGAAAACTTACTGCATAAACATATTAGATCTGGCCAACCATGTTTAATATTCTGTACTGCTCTAAGACTTGCCATTAGTTTTATGGAACTACAAATCCAGTTGGAAAAGGCAACTATGAATCGTAGTAGAATAATATGTGAAATATTTGATTTTCTGAGAGATTTTTTAATTTAATTAACCACTATATATAACATTGTATAAAATCAATAAAACCCATAATAATAGAGGAGAATCTGGATGACAAATAGACTTTGCAAAGTAACTCGAAGTGGGAAGCCATGTTTCTTGTGGGCTCCAGTTTTGGCTTAATGGTATTTGGTAGCTTAAGAAATGATCTGTAATAAAACTACTGCTAATAAAATATGACAAAAAAAATCATTGATTAGACCATAACAATACGTCATTTAGATGGATCTAAGATGATAAATGCATATTAGGAAGTAAAATCATGATGGCAACTGCATCATACACACACATTTCTAGGAAAAATTACTTAAGTGAACACAGAACATAGACTTTCAGCATCAGTGCTGGCAAGGAAGGCTAACACAGCTGAGGCGTGACTAAACTGTGGCTATCTGAACACGGCAAGGGTCTGGAATAAATTCAGAGAAGAGCCCTAACAAGTACTAAAAATGCATCTGTGGATTACTCTGTCCAGCAATGGTAGTCACATTTCAAAAAGAGTGTTGAAAAATAGAATGACATTCAGCAGAGGACAACAAGATGGATTTTAAGTTCCTCTCTTCTTCGAGCAATGAATCTGCTCTTGCACTTGTACCTGCGCAGACTTGCCATGTTAAGGGATATACCACCCACAAACATTACTCTAGTCATAAACTGAGCCAGCTACTTTTCAAATCCAGCTCTGATATTTTATTCTGTGACTTCCTGTGGCTATGAATTCCACATGCTGAGAATAGATATAGCCATAAATAACCTTAATAACCACTTTTGAAAAGTAGGGGTTTAGGGAGTTTTCAAAACACATTTTATTTACCTGACATATGGTAGGAGTTCTGTTGTGTACAGGGAATTCTGATAGACTTTAAAACATGCAATGTAAGGTATTACAGACCATAATAGCCACACTGAATAAACCTAGGTTCTTCTAAAATGCAATGAGCTAAAGTATCTGTCTGCTGTATGGAAAGGTCATTAAATATATTTTTATGTGGTATCTCATAACAGCACCACATTTATCAATTTGGAATATGTTATAATGTTAATATGAGTATGCACACACAGTTATAAATGATATAAAAAGAAGTTACTGTGTACATAAATTGGACAGTTTTCAAGTTATAATAATGTCCTTTAAAAATATGTGTAATTTGCTGATAGAAGCAAGTATTAGGAGAATAGTAATTTTATTTGAATGAAAATAGTTGCCTAGATGAAGAAAATTTTGACAGCTCATCTAATGTAACTTTAAACAATAAATACAAATTTTGCAAGGAATTAACAATAAAGGATACAAAAGTAAAGGATGATGAAGGAATAAAATTCAGGCCAGTTACTTCTGTGAATTTATATGGCTGATCATGTGCAATGTTTAAGTGGTTAATACATTTATTATGTGTTTACTGCATGTTTCCATACTCTTAAGAGGTAATTTCTCAAAGTTTCAAATGTAAAACAGCATGGGAAAAAACAGGTAACACTTCTGCCTCAGGGGAGACAGAACATACTAGAAACTACAGAATATAGATCACACATGAAATAACAGTAAAAATTCAAAATATTTAGATTTTATTTCTCACAAACAGCAAAATTCATGGCTTCCTTCTGCACCTTCAGGACCTTCAGAGAAGACAAAAAGCTCTGCAAGTTTCAGTAAGGTACTTCAGACTGACTTTGCTCAATCATCAGAAAGACTTCAGATAATCTCTTTTCAAAACTCTCTAATTCAGCAATGGAAAAAACTGTTGCAGGGCAGCCCTTGCTCTGGTGGTGATGCAACACTGCAGCAGTGTCATTCCATGTGTGTCATCTGCCCAGGTCTTCAACTGCCCACACAACCCTGAATCTGCAATCTTTTACCCTGGTCAGCACCACTGAACATTACATTTTGAAACAAAGGGTCCTGGCTTTGGACCTTTCTGATATACGCATAAGGAAACATGAACTTTGGACAAAGAAATGAAAACAAAACTAAAAACAAACAAAAATAAACAAAAAAAACCAAATAAACAAAACCAGAAAGACAGCTGTGAGGTATTTTCAGAACTTAATTACACGAAACTCTAAAAAACGCGTCTTCATTTTTTTGTTACAAAGTGCTTGTTACCAAGATGGCAGGACTTTATAACTTAAAATAGGCAAACTGCAGACATTTCTTCTTGGTGTCTTGAATAGCATTTCTCAAGCCTGTCCATGCTGCTTAGTAAAGAAATGCATCTTTGGAGAAAGAATAATTAAGTCTTGCTTTCTGAAAAGTGTTTATTCTCCAGAATAGGGATTGACACAAGCACAAAAATTGAGTACCTTGATGTACCAACATCACAGAATCGCAAAATAATTTTGGCTGAATAGTATGTCAGGAGGTATTTTGGTCCTGCTTCCTGCTCAAAGAAGGGTCAAGTGTGAGATCCCCCAGTTATCTTTATCACTGACAGAAGAAATGGTTAAAGAATGTGATTCATTGAAACATATATTTGTAAATAATGAAACAAGATTAATAAATGCAAAAATAATAGAACACAAGAATATATTAAGCTTTTTCTCAGCTGTTCCAATGTCTAGCTACTCTGTGAGTTTGTGTTAACATAACAGCTGTGCTTTCTTTTTTAGGGTAAAAGGAAATAACATTCTCCTACTCTTTCTTCCTATTTAATTGTCCATTGTTCTTATTATATTATAACACTGTAGGAGACTCTATTATGGCTATATTCCAAGAATGTACTCTAATTACTGATTCCCAATTTCAAACATCAGGTTACCTACCATATATTGAGAATTCAGTGGTACAACTATGCAAATAGCATGAGATGCACTCATCCTAGAAGTTACTGAAGTTACTTTGAAGGTTTACAGTGATTACCTTGCTACAAGTTTTATGTAGAATCTACATACAACACAAAAGCAATACAGGCAGTTCAAAGGTGAGGTGCCAAAATTATCTTATTGGCACGTTACATTTGACTAAATATTGG
This sequence comes from Nycticryphes semicollaris, assembly GCA_013400055.1. Taxonomy (NCBI): domain Eukaryota; kingdom Metazoa; phylum Chordata; class Aves; order Charadriiformes; family Rostratulidae; genus Nycticryphes; species Nycticryphes semicollaris. The sequence goes on along the minus strand of VXBJ01004342.1, from coordinate 479,109 downwards.
GGAGTCCTATGATATTGTTTCTGCCTCGTTACTGCTATTTTTAATATTTATGCTTATGTTTAGTGACTCTTCCTTGACATGTCCTGACATTACTAACATTTGTACAAGCAAAATGGAAGCACTGATTTAGTTTTTCCTGATGTAGTCACTGATGTTTACGTGTCCATGCCATCTAGACCTGTTCACGCTATTATAAAAGATCAATCCAAGGAGGGCAGCAGAACTTGTAGAATTTCTAGACTCGCTAGTATTAGTAGGCTAGAAAAATATTATTTAAAACAATTTGATTTCATTCAGAAGTGGGGTAAAACTCAGAAAGCATAGGAGCATGATAGTCTGTTTAGCATTTTTCATTGAGGAAACAACAGCAATATCATGTGAGTTAACATACATATTAATGGAATTGCACTTCCTTTTGTTTGTGGGTTTTATTGGGTTTTTTTGCCTTTCTCAATCAGGAAGCATTTGAATGCCAAACCCTACTTAAGCCTAATACCGGAATCCTTGCTTGTCATAGAGATGTTGACAGACCTCTGCAATTGCAGAGAAGCAGCCACTACTTTGCGAGTATAAAACCTATCCCAAGAGGATGAAACATTCCCTGGTAGGCTCAGTGTTCTCAGCAGCATCTTAATCACTCGCCTACTGTCCATTAAAACAAATGTGCCATATTTCCATCTCCAGGGGTTTGCAGGACCTCAGGTTGGGATCTGACCCTCACAGATGGGATGTACAGCCTTCCATATAGATCACAGTATTTCATTCCAAAAAAATTGGAATAGAATAGAATAGAATAGAATAGAATAGAATAGAATAGAATAGAATAGAATTAGAACTGTTTCACCTGGAAGGGACCTACAATGATCATCTAGTCCAATTGCTAATGGTTTCTACATGTACTAACTACCCTCATGGCTACTTCATATACTAAATTTGAATATGCTTAGAGTATGTATAATGCATAGTATATGAATATACCTATAAATACTAGTATTAAAATGTATACTTTGTTTCCGAAATCTCTTCAGATGTTTTATTTAATGCATACATATTTCTATGAAAGAGAATTAACCACAAGTTCTGGTCCTTTTTTAGCCTTCATTTGCAAATTTCATTAATGCTCTCTCACACAAGACTTACTTTTCACCTAGAAGCCAATAAGATCATCAAAGCAGCTTGATCTTGACTACTCTGAAAAACTAAGCAGCTCCGTGCCTCCACAGTGAAAAATGTGGAATTTAAGAAATTTCAATTCTGCCTTTGGAGAATACTAGCATATAGCCTGGAATGAATCAAAAGTCTACACTGAGACCTGTTGTCTACTCTTACCTACCTGAAGGAGGAAGCCAAGTCTGAAGTAAATTTACCAATAAGTTTAGTCTCTCTAGCATATACTTAAGGGAATTAATCTCTGTATACCTCTGCTAAAGGGGGCATTTCTGATGCACAGTTTATCGTCAGCTTAAGGTGATAAAATACATGTGTAACAGACAAAATGCCATGCAACATATTTTTGCACTGTTAATACTGTCATGTACCATTTTCTGCAGTTCCTGATTCACAATTAGCAGTAGTATTGACTTTTACCTCAAACTTAGTGACTGCTGTTTTTCAGATTTATTATACTAATTCACATCAATGAAAGCATCAATAAGCTGATAGTTGATTAGTGACTGGTATTAGCCCTTCCTTCTTATTCTGGGAATGATTTACCATGCACAAAAGGGAAACAGGTTGATTCATTGAAGTGATCGCATTTAATAAGTTGCACCAAATGTCTGGGAGAATAATGAATTACAACTAAGGACAGGCGTCTTCATTTTGCCCTGTGATAATTCAAAAGTCACTGAGATGTTATTGGTTCAGAATTGAGTGCTGTGGAGCTTTTACTTTATGTATTCATTCATTTCACCTGCAGGAACAGATAGGATGATGGAGAGTAAAATTAATAATGAAAAATAGGGTGAAATTGGAGCAGAGATTGGGCAGAATGAAAAATAAGCTAAAAGAGTCTCTCTATATAAGCAGAGAGCACAGAGAACAGAAGAACATAGAAGCAGAGATGTCAAATTTAAGCCCGCACACAGGGAAGAACACAACTTTGATATTCAACAACTAAGTTATACTGCAAACTTTCTAGAATGGGTAGCTCATTCTTCCAAAAAGTTGAAGTCCATGAGATTTGCCGCATTATACCAACAACTACTACAAGTAGTTACAAGTAAAACTGGTACAGAACTAAGGCTTCGAAAGTTGGGGTTCCAGTGTTCTGCCAAAAATTACTGCCTAGCTTTGATGAAAACATCTATTTTTTCTGGCTCTTAATTCTTCATTTATGAATAAGGGTTAAAACACTGCCACTTACAAAGGGTAATGAGGTCAAATCCTCTAATAACTGGTTCAAGCACTACTTACGCCCTCTTACTAAGCCATTTCTTCCTAGCACATTCACTTTGCATGCCACTTTTCAGTGTATTGGATGAACATTGGATTTCTTTGAACATGCAGTCAGGACATGAAGAAAAAAATGATAATGACAAAGCCTCCAGAAACATGTATGTTGACAACTTTGTAGTTCCTTTCATAACCAAATATCTGTGACCTTCAAAAGCTGCAGAAGTAGATACATATAGATCAGTTTGGGAGGTTTGTTATTGTTTTTGTTCAAGTGCCTTAGTCTAAATCTTGCTTCCTCTTGAGACTATCAGCAGCATTCCAACTATCTTCAGGACCACTGGAGTTGCTCCACTGACACATGTTGTGCCCCCAGACTGGATACTCCTACCGACATTAAAGAAAGTTACACACACAAACTGAAGTTATGGTGTGGCTACGCACTATTTTGTGAAGCTATCAGATACACAAAACAATAGACAATATCACCTGGAAAGCTTCCTTTTTCGGTTCTTCACATTAGTCCGCTTGCCTCCTGTTGTTTATAATCTTGTTAAAACAAGATTATTATATTTGGGGTTGATTTGCATTTGATAGCAAGAGCCTGTTTAAACCTGAATGCTGCTGGATCTCTGTTTCTTTCACAAACAATTGTGATATTGTTCATTTAATATATTCCTGCAATAGCGTTGGCCATTTTAGGAGATGTTCAGAATGCCTGTCACTATGTTTTGCAAAGGGAATTCAAACAGTGTCTTACACAACACATTCTCAGCAAGGCCCTGAAAAATAGAACTTACAATATATAATGTGATTAAATTATATAACTGGGTGGGAGCCTGCAGTTCTCCAAACCAGCAGTCATTGCTTTGAAAAGAAAGTGATGACTGATGAGTGTATCTGGCTAGGCAAACACAACTTTTAAATATGGAAATATGTAAGAACATCTTCATATGTAAATTAATATGCAAGCCTTAGGACAATTTGATATATTTAATTTCAGATGCAAGAATTCTTATTATGAATAATATTCACCATTTTTATTACTATTTTGTACACCATTATTATGTGACACATCTGTAGTGTTCTTATAATTTGGTTGTTTTCTGTTGTGGCTAATTACTCATTTCAGCCCTGGCTTTGCAAGGAGCTGAATACACGTTTAACTTCATGCATGTGAGTAGTTTCACAAGCTTTCTAAGACCAAGGCTTATAATTGTGCCAAGAATACCACTCAAGTTTTGTTTACATTTCCCTGCAAATCCTAGGTTTATGCTTCATAACAGTAAATACAAATTTCAGAATCTTACACAAGATTTATAGGCATTTCACAAACACTCTAAATAAGAATGTAAAGTAAAATACAGAGACCTATTTTTAAAAAAATCCATAAGAGTGATCCTGCAGACTTTAAGCATATTGCCTGAGGAGCAAAATTCAGCTACAGTATTCTAATAAAAGCAAGCACAAGATGGAAAGCAAATTATATCTGGATGAAAACAGTTACTTGCATAAGAATGAATTCTGCAAGCATGCTAAAAGATAACAAAGGATTCAAAGAAACTTATTTATAAAATAGGAGGATTGCATTATGACAAAGATTTTGCTGAATTTACATTGGAGAAGCATGGAATATGCTTTGATGTTTCAGAAATTGCTGTTTCTTTGCCACTTTACTGAGACTATTCTGAGCCGTATTAAAGGTCATTCAGTAAAAAAAGAGCCAAATCAAAGATGATGATGTGAATGAGGACAGATGAGTAAAACAGTTGGGTGGGAAGATATATAATGAAATATAACAAGGGCAAGTGTAGAGTCTTGCATCCGGGCAAGAACAACCCCAGGTACCAGTAAAGGTTGGGAAATGACCAGTGGGAGAGCAGCACAAGGGAAAGGGACCTGGGGGTCCTGGTGGACAGCAGGATGGCCATGAGCCAGCACTGTGCCCTTGTGGCCAAGAAGGCCAATGGCATCCTGGCGTGTATTAGAAGGGCTGTGGTCAGTAGGTGGAGAGAGGTTCTCCTCCCCCTCTACTCTGCCCTGGGGAGACCCCACATGGAATATTGTGTCCAGTTCTGGGCCCCTCAGTTCAAGAAGGGCAGGGAACTGCCTGAGAGAGTCCAGGGCAGGGCTACAAAGATGATGAAGGGAGTGGAGCATCTCCCAAAGGAGGAAAGGCTGGGGGAGCTGGGTCTGTTTAGCTTGGAGAAGAGGAGACTGAGGGGTGACCTTATTAATGTTTATAAATATGTAAAGGGTGAGTGCCACGAGGATGGAGCCAGGCTCTTCTCAGTGACAGGCAGTGATAGGACAAGGGGCAATGGGTGCAAGCTGGAACACAAGAGGTTCCACTTAAATATGAGGAAAAGCTTCTTCACGGTGAGGGTGACAGAACACTGGAACAGGCTGCCCAGAGAGTTTGTGGACTCTCCTTCTCTGGAGGTATTGATAACTTGCCTGTGTGTGACCTAATCACACAGGAATCCCCCCTGCTCCAGCAGGGGTGTTGGACTAGATGATTTTTCAAGGTCCCTTCCAATCCCTGATATTCTGTGATTCTGTGAGTAGAAATAGTAGACAAAAATGTCAAGGAAAATCTTACATTGTGGCAGGTCTAAAGAATTAATGGCAACTCTTAATCATACCCCTATTAATCTCAAAGTGGTGTCTGAAGGAGTGAAGCAGTGTCAACCACAGCAGCCCCTGCTTAATGGTCTTGGTACAATTCAGTAGACAGTATTATGCCGATGGTTCTGAAAAAAAGTAAGTTCTCTGGAGAAAAAATTGAAGTAGCTTCACCTTCCAACCCCTTCTGAACTGTAGCATGCTACTATAAATTTGCTAGCACACAATATAAGTTACATATCTGTTCTAAGTAAAATTCCAAACTATTTCTTAAATTACTCTATAAACCCAGGGTACAGTTAGGTTTTAATCATAATTGTGATATTTGACAACGACTTATTTATAATCTTGAGACATACTTCTTGAAAAAAACCTGAAATCAAAAGTTTTGTAATGACTACGACTTTCTGAATAATACAGTGACCTGGGTGTTTAAATGAACCTGCTTGGGCAAGACTTGTTCATTTTTTACTAACATTTATAAAGGTAAGTTTTACTGGCAGGCATGTGTGTCACCAGTGGCATTCACTACTGCAGGAATCCACCAGTCCAACATTTTCTCTGGTCCAGGTGGCTCAGCTGTGTCATGCGTTTCTTCACTCAGTATGAAGGAGGATATTCTCATAAGTGTTTCCCCAGCTTTTAAATAATTTTCAAGGAAATTACCTTTACAGTAATAGTTTTTTGTTGGTCTTTAACTTATAGTTTTAACTAGTTAAATTGCTAATATATGCTGAAATATCAAAATAAAGGATTAGATTTTCCCTTATTTTTACCCAGGAATAATAAGCTTGAGGGTTTTTTTATGACATTGTTCTGGTTTTCACAGATGCTTAAAGAAAAAAAATTATTTAATTTGGCTTTATTGTTAGCTTGTGTACCATCTATTGATTACTGAGAGGTCAAACAATGAAAGATTTGTTCAATTAATCTATAATAGCTAAACTTAAAAGAAATTTGTCGTTTTTCCTGGTGTGGATGCAGCCTTTCATTTAATTTTAGCAGGTGAGATAGAAATTAACATATAGCCAAGTGTGACATAAATTTAACCTTTTTTCCTAGGCAAAAATGTAGACTGGAATTGAACCTCTGGATGTCACCTAGCCCAACCTCCTCCTCAAAGTACCAACCCTATATTTTTCTGCTGTGCTATTATTTAACTAATCCTTGAAAACCTCACTGAAAATTATTTGATATTTTAGCTGAACATGGAGGCTCAGAAAAGGAAAACAATGCAGAGAGGGAAGATGTACCTAAGCTAAAGACCACAGTTGGCACAAAAGTCATGGGGACAGTCTAAATAGTTTAAGAACAGAGGCTGTTAAATCTGTGGAGGATATTCTATGATATGGTTGACTACAATAGCAGAAACTAGATTCAGTGACAAGAGAGATCGTTATCCAGCAGCGTGTTTCTGCTTCGGAAATTGTCATCACCAAGTCGTATAGCAATGAGAGAAATGCACAAAGAGGTAGAGAAAATGTAAGCTTTTGTGTTGGTTTGCTTTGATCTTGAAAACACAACCTCCAAGCTAAGTCTCCCCAGAGATATCTACCAAAGTGCTATAAATGGCCTGTCCATTCCCTTTCTTCAGCATATATACAGGAACAAGGTGGCAAAGAGTTAAAACCAGTGCTTCTTACACATCAATCCCAGCTCAGCAGGGAAGAATTCCAAGATCAAAGAAGGGATTTTATTATATTTTTAAGAAAGAAAGCAAATAGAGAGTGAGATGATTCTCTTTATCAGCAGGGGTGCAGGTATCCAACTTAGTAGTGGCAGCAAGTGTCCCTGTTCACATCTTTGGATGCTATCATGTTTGGTAAAACAAATATTATTCTTCATTAGTTTGTTTATCTTGTACATATTTCTTTATTGGGTTTCGGTTAACAGAGATTGCATTAGAAGGAAGAAAATTATTTCCGTAATTATACTTAAATAAAAATTAATTGCTCTTAAATTACAGATAATTACTTCAGCTTAACAGATAATGAAAGAGAAAGCAACAACAACAAAAACAACAGATAATCTAGGAACACAGGTTATATGTCAAAAAAGAAAGACCAAGAATGTGCTGATTTTAATTATGACAAATGTTTTAGCATTTGACCTTCAGCTTAATTCTGTTTCAGAAATCACACCTTTCCAGGACTTGCACTTATCTTCTCCAAGCTAATCACACATCCAGAATAATTGCTTGTTATGAGATGTGTTAGCAAAACTTTCAGTTTATCTTAAAATTTCTTTCTTAATTTCAGGTTAGACTTCCAAGCTCTGTCTGTCTTAGTCAGCTGAACAATGCCAGGGAACATGTTCACTCAATGGAATATAATTATTTATCTATTACAGCTGAACTGTCCATATGGATCCTGGTATGTGCCAGCCCAGGCTGACCAGCACTGTTCCAAACAACTCAAGGACTGTTCAGTAGTTGAAAGGACCAGAGAGTATTTCCAAAAAGCAGGTATTATACTGACCATATTCTGGACATTAAATATAGTTTCATGAGCTAAACCAATTTAATAGCGTGGACAATGGATATGGTCACAAATGGTATTTGACACCAGGTCCAGAGATGCTATTTAGTTTACTAATATATTTGTAACTTCCATGTCAGGCATCTATGACTCCCAATATTTGTATTTGATGTCCTTCTGGACAGAGAAAAGACCTGAGATCCAAAGTGAGCTGCCTAATAGAGCATCTTGCTTGACTAGAAAGTGTTTATGTTCTTTCTAGAAAACCTGTCCATACGGGCAGATACATAGGTCCAGTGGTCCAGCGTTCTCCATCTTCTGATTATATGAAAGCTGTGTTGCCAGTGCTGCCTTGATTTTCCTTGGGAAAGACAATTCACTTCTCCCCAAGAAAACTGTAAAAGAGCAGCAAAGTAAAAGAAAATGTGAAAAAGCAGCAACTTCAAGGGAAACACTTGCAGTTTGGAGACTCTTTTCTTTATAGGAGGGAAAAACTCAAGCTGGATTCATACCTCAGTCTCACAATCGAGATTTAGACACAAAGGTTAATCTGAGGGATGAGCCTCCTGTAACCACTTTTCATTTCAGCAATTACCTTATTTTCTTGCCTGTTGTGAATTCTCCTTCAGCCAGAGGCACGTTCGACACGAGGGACAATAACAAAAATGTGCTAATGCTTCAGGTCAAGTGGATCTTAAAGCACTGCTTAAAGCACAGGCCTCCCACTTAAATCATCTGTTTGACCCTACAGTTTTGCTGGTGATCTGCATGTGCACAGCAAGTCCAAATGCCTTTAATGACATGCAGAGACATCACACCTCCACACCGCCAAGCGCCTGGAAAGCCAGTCCCTCTGCAGACGAGAGACAGTGTTGCTCGCTGTGGGAATACAACACATCCAATGCATCTAGTGTCCTTACAATGCTCCTCCCTGGTGGGTAATTCCCTGTGTGCTTCAAATTATTGTAGCCAGAGGAAAAGGAAGTCAGTGCTTTTCTTCAGCTCTGCAGAGTTTTTGCAAATATACGTGACTCTGTTTCTACTTTTTAAAAAAATGTATTCACGGAAAATGAATGCACTTTTGTGAATTGCATGCAATTTTGATAGAATTTAACTTAAAGCTACAATAGCTGGTCATGAAATATTGAAACATCTTACCAAAAATTGTGCTCTTGCTTATTTTTTTCTAAATGTTACTTTGTAATCCTAAACCAAAACCAAACAAAAAAACCACTTTGTATTCTTGTGTTTATCAAAAACTGTATCTTCAATAGAACAACACCATGATTGCTATTTTTAAACTGTTTTCATCCATTTTTAAATTAAATTCCAGAAAAATTCCACAGTAAATAATATTAATTTCAAATCCTTAGAAAAAGAGCTCTGCAATGTCAGCATTTCAACATTGACCTTTTATTTTTTTTCAGTGAAAACTAATTCAATGTCATTTTGCAAAAGAAAGTAGCAAGATTTGTATACTCTATATATGCCAAAATAAAAAAAAAAAAAATATTGCTAGCAAAGCAAAAGCATTGTTTTCTGTTATTCTCTGCTGAAGGAAATGGTGTTCATGCTTTCATCTGGAAAGAACCTTTCAGCATCACTGAATAGATGAAAGACCAAGGCTTTTATTTACTATTTCTCAAAAATAGTGTCAATTGTTTTGAACAAGGCATGTAATGGTTTATTGGGATAGATAGGGCCTGCTGGTAAGTAAGATCTGCATTTTCTGCCTAGATCTCCCATGAGTTATGAAAAAAAAATCAGATTTGCATGTTTTACATTTCCTTATCTTTACAAATTTTTTATGTGCCAACTGCATGGTAACAAAGTGGCTATGTGGCTAGTCCAAAGTCCTGGCTTTGAGGGCTCTACAAGGGCTCACGAAACATAGAAATCTAGGGAACTTCCATTGCTGGCTCTCCTGTGCTCTGGGAAGTAACAGAGATAATTCACTATCTTTCTTTTGAAGTAAAACTTAATGCAACCATCGATGTTCTTTTTATCCAATGCAAAACTGAAGGGTCCCCAATGTGCTAAGCATGGGTAAATTAATACTGTTGTTCCAGTATTATTGCATACTTACACAAGAACAGTAAACAGATGCTAAATTTGCATCATTTTAACTTCATACTGTTTTGGGGTTTTTTGCCTTTGAGAATGGTCCTTTTTCCAAAGCAGAGATTTTCACTGAGCTGTTATGCCCTAGACACACACAAGACAACTATGCTGTCTTTACTGATACCGCTTTTCATCATGACAAATTCCTTGGAGTAGATGGAGGCTGGGGGTAAGTAGGGTCTTCAGTGTTTACTTTGAATTGCAGTGAGTCATGTTATCTCTCTGAACTTAACTGTGATACCATGAATGGAGGAAGGTCTCTTCATTTTTCTGTTTTGTGCTTAAAGGCGCAGTATCAGCGTGTACAGCTTGAATAAGTAATGTGTTTCTAAATGCATACTCAAACAGGTTTGAGGGCTTATGCAGGAGAGGTATGAAGAAGAACAGAGGACTGAAGCATCTCTCTTATGAGGAAAGGCTGAGAGACCTGGGTCTTTTTATCCCAGAGAAGAGAAGACTGACACCTAAATGGCAGGTGTCAAAAGGATGGGGCCAAATTTTTCAGTGGTGCCTAGTGACAGGGTAAGGAGTAATGGGCACAACCTGGAACACAAAATTCCATCTCAACATGAGGAAAACCTTCTTTACTTTGAGAGAATAGAGCACAGGAACAGGCTGCACAGAGAGACTGTGGAATCCCCTTCTCTAGAGATATTCAAAACTGTCCTGGAGACAATCCTGTGCAAGCTGCTGTAGGTGAACCTGCTTTGGCACAGTGGTTGGACTAGATTATATCCAAAGGTCCCTTCCAACCCCTACCACACTGGAATTCTATTATGAGTCTGAAGTTTAAGCTGAAGCTTTTTTTCTTAAGCCATCCAGTTGCTTTGGCTGTAGCAAAGTTTGAAAAGACTTTTCCTTAAAACAACTTAATAAAGTTTAAAAAAACCTGTTTTCTGACGATAATTTATTCTGTGCATCACCAGGGAAATTACAGCTTGTCATCTGTTGCATGTTATCATGTCTTTT
>VXBJ01004342.1:399286-468498 GCA_013400055.1 Nycticryphes semicollaris | reverse complement strand
TTTTTTTTTTTTTTTGGAAAATCTTAATGGAAACCTCAAACAGCAAAGGAAAGAAAAATAAAAGCACACTTTTAATGCGTGTCCTCATTAAGGCATTTGTTTATTATTTTTGTGAATTTCCATTTATCTTTGTACATGGAAGATATATTACTTTTCCCTTAATTAAAGAAGGTGTGATGTACTTTGGGGATGATTGCAGTACAATCACTGTAGTTGCCTCAGTGTTGGTCAGTACAGAACTTTGTCTGCTGTTTGCAAATTTTGTGCACCCTTTCTCTCGAACAGCAGAACCCAGGGATATCACAGCCAACTGAGGACACAGCTTCCAGAACTGCTCATCCACTCTGTAAGTTACCTTCTCAAAACTGACATCTAATCATCAAACCTACAGGAACTCAATTTGTTCCCCACTTATGACACACACCACCTCCATAGCCAGAAATAGAAGTCATTATGAGTAGTCAGCATGGCTTCACCAAAGTGGGAGTGATACTTGACCAACCTGATAAACTTCTACAGTGAAATGACTGGCCTGGTAGATAAGGAGAGAGTGGTGGATATTCTTGGCCTGGACTTTTGTAAGGCCCTTGATGCTGTCTCACATAAGCTTGTGATATACAAGATAGATAAATTGTGATGTATGAGCTGGATAAACAGACAGAGAGATGGACTGAAATTGGCTAAATGGCCAGGACTAGAGAGTCCTGGCATGAAGTCTGTTTGGAGGCCAGTGTACCCCAGGGGTCAATACTGGGTCCAGTCTTGTTAAGCATCTTCATTAGTGATCTGGATGATAGGGCAGTGTACCCTCAACAAGTCTGCATATGGCACAAAATTGGGAGGAGTGGTTGATATGCCAGAAGGTCATGCTGTCATCCAGGGGTTTCTCAACAGGCTGGAGAAGAGGGCTAACTGAAACTCATGAAGGAGAAGTGCAAAGTCCTGCACCTGGGAACAATCCCAGGCACCAGTACATACTGGGAGCCACCCAGCTGAAAAGCAGTTTGGCAGAAAAGGACCTGGTGGACACCAAGTTGAACATGAGTCACCAATGGGACCTTGTAGCAAAGAAGGTAAATGCTGTCCAGGGCTGCATGGCCAGCAGGTCAAGGGAGAGGATCCTCCCCTCTACTCAGCACTGGTGAGGTCACATCTGGTGTATGTATCTCCACAACAACAAGCTGAAATCCTTCAGAGTTTCATAGATGTAGGAGTGACATCAATCCCACCTTTTGTACTTACAGATTAAAACTCTTTTCGAGGCAGAGTTGAGAAGAGACCCACATTCATTGTTGTCTGTGGGCCCGATTCAGGAAAATGTTTTCATAAGGAACAGGATCAGATAGATGCTGTTCTGCAAAGCATTGTAGCTGTCCAAGGCACTTAGTTCTCAACTGCCCTTTCTTCCCTTCCTCTCTGCACTCCACCTTCATACCCTGTTAAGGTGAACTGCTGTAATTACAAGAGGTGTAACTGCTGAAGTTTTAAAGTGTCAAATGTTGGTTTCCGTCAGAATCTGACCATTGTCACAGTTAACTTAAGACTCTGTACATTGACTGGTTTCTCTTTCAGACTTCTTTAAGTTCTTTTATTCTTTCTTTATGTATGACATATCTAAGAAGTAATCTGTCTCTGATGTGTTCAAAGGATACAAAATCATATTTTCATACATTACTTGCATAGGAAAATGTATTTGCATTCAAATAAGGATTTTGCCTTCTTATGTATAACAAGAATTTAACTTCAATTTACCTAATTAATTCTCAGCAAATTTCTATTTTCACAGAACTACACAGTTGATTCTTCAGTATCCAACCAGATAATCTTTACCGTGCGCTCAGTTGCCTGAACCAGTTTTAGAAAAAATAAAGTCTTTCCGTCACAGATGAAAATTTTTTTCTCTGATTTGCTTTTCTTCCCAGTAGGCATATGGTTACATATCAGAACAGTATTGATACCACATTTACATCTGGTATGGAAATTATTAAATGTGCTACTAAAATTAGTAGTTTCCTAGCCTGTTTTTCAAGCATACAGTACTTTCACTATTTCTTGTAGCCTAGCGCCATTGTTACTACAAGATCCCAGGATTGACAGTTTACTGTGTATAACTGAAATTTCAGAAAATCCCTACACTTTAGTTTTACACAAGTACATCTCACAATCCCTACATCTTTAGTTTGTCACAGTGATGCAGGCCAAGATCTACCAAAGCATCTGCATCACCAGTAGGCACTGGCTACTCCTGTCAGTCTACAGTCTTCCCACACTCAAAGTGGATGCCTTGCAGGGGGGCTCAAGTGCATGCTTGAATTTTAAAGGTGCGAGTACCACAAAGAGAACAGGTGCTTAGGAAGCTGGAAGACACAGTATGGTATTCTGACATTCATATTTGATTGTCATATATTCAATGTGTATTGTTGCTTTATTACTTCATTTTTGTCCTGATAACATGTTTTCACTCTGAGATATGCTTCTAAGACTTTATGGGAGGCAGTTTGAAAAAGAAGGAGCACAGCTCTATATCACCACTGGATGGCTTTGCTGCACAGATAACAAGATCTAATCTTCTTCTTTAACTGCTGGAATTATAGGTCCATCTTCTACAAGAGTTATTCTTACAAAAAAATTGAAGAGTCCTTTGGTCTGAGCAACCAGATGACTTTAGAGCTCTGCATAGAACAGAACAGAATAATTTTCACCTGCAAGAGACCTACAATGATCATCTAGTCCAACAGCCTGACCACTTCAGGGCTGGCCAAAATGCGGGATTACTTCCAAGCACAAAGATATTGCTTAGTCACTCCACATATCTACCTCTTTTCCTCTATGCCTCATTTCCTGGATGGTGTAGAATAGACGCTGCCAGAAGTTTCCTTGCTCTACGCTCCTGACTAGGCCTTGTTTCTCTCAGGGACTGGAGTACCTGGAACTACCTGGGGTGGGTTCAGGTGTCACCAGCAGACTTAGCACAGGTGGTGGTGGTGGTATTTCATCATTAATATTTTTAAAATAGCATTACTGTTGCCAGCAGAGTTTTGAGATCATTAAATCAGATGTCTGAAAAATCATATGCAGCCTTCCTAATAGTATGTAAATAAATAATGCACAAATAAAGATATAAGAATAAGAGAGGAATCCTGTAAGACATGGAAAGAAGAAGTACAAAGAAAAAAGAAAAGGGACCAGAGATATGCAACAGGAAACTACAGGCTGCTCACTTCACTCTCATCTCTGTGCCCAGCAAGATCATGGAGCAGATCTTTCTGGAATCTCTGTTAAGGCACATGAAAAATAAGGACGTGACTGGTGACAGCCAGCACAACTTCACCAAGGGCAAGTCATGTCTGACAAATTTGGTGGCCTCCTATGACAGTGTTACAGCGGTGGTAGATAAGGGGAGAGCAATAGATATTATCTATCTGGACCTATGCAAAGTATCTGACACTGTCCTGCATGACATCCTGGTATCTAAATTGGGAAGACATGGACTGATGGATGGATCACTCGCTACATAAGAAACTGTCTAGATGACCACACTAAAAGAGTTGTGGTCAATAGTTCAATGTCCAAGTGGAAGCCAGTGACAAGTGGCATTCCTCAGAGGTCAGTACTGGGACTGGTGCTGTTTAACATCTTTGTCAGTGACATGGACATTGGGATATGGTGCACCCTCAGCAAATTTGCCATGATTACACCAAACTCTGTGGAGTGGTCAACAAGCTAGAGGGAAGGAATGCTATCCACAGGGACCTGGACAGGCTTGAGAGATGAGCCCATGCAAAGCTCATGAAGTTCAACAAGGCCAAGTGTGAGGTCCTGCACCAGGGTCACAGCAATCCCAGGCACAAATACAGCCTGGCCAGAGAATGGATTGAGAGCAGTCGTGAAGAGAAGGGCTTGGGGGTGTTGGTGGATGAGAAGCTCAACATGAATGACAAATGTGCACTCACAGCCCAGAAAGCCAACCACATCATGGGCTGCATCAAAAGAAGCATGGCCAGCGGGTCACGGGAGGTGATTCTGCCCCTGTACTCCACCCTGGTGAGACCCCACGGAGTCCTCAGTACAGAAAGGACATGGACCTGTTGGAGTGAGTCCAGAGGAGGGCCACAAAGAAAGGCTGGAGCACCTCTCTTATGAAGACAGGCTGAGGGATTTGGGTTTGCTTGGAAAAGAAAAGATTCTGGGGAGACCTTATTGCAGCCTTCCAGTACCTAAGGCTACAAGAAAAATGAGGAGGGACTTTTCATCAGGGAGTGTAGCGATAGGACAAAAGGTAATGGTTTTAAACTGAAAGAGTGGAGACTTAGATTAGATATTAGGAAGAAATTCTTTACTGTGAGGGTGGTGAGATACTGTAAGAGGTTGTCCAGAGAAGTTGTGGAAGCTCCATCCCTGGAAGTGTTCAAGGTCAGGTTGGATGATGCTTTAAGCAACCTGATATGTAGGAGTTGTCCCTAACCATGGCTGGGGGGGATGGAACAGAATGATCTTTAAGGTCCCTTCCAACCCAAACCATTCTATGATTCTATGAAATGAAATCAGGAAAACACAAAAAAGTCAAGAAACAAATATGATTTTCTCAAAAATGTCTAGAGATTTTGAGAATGTTCTGATTCAGCTACTCAAACTTTAGGAATTCAAAGTACCTTGATTTCATGGGAAATTATATACTTGTTCTTGAAACTGTTTTTTAATTACCTCTGGTTAAATAAACAACAGAAGGCGGGCAAAAGCATTTCTCCCTCTTGAGCTACTAAACCCTAAAGTCTTCTCTAAAATAATGAGAGGCTGCATAAAACAAATAATAAGAAAATAGAAAATTATTAGGTATTAAAATATATATGGAAAGAACAACCTATAGAAACAGGTTTTTGTTGTAAAAGAAGATGAGTAACCCATATTTGATGATAGATAAATTATGTTTTCATTTTAACATAGTTTGCCCTTAGAATCTACAGGGCAGCCATTAAAATGTACCATTCTTAAACCACCAGCAAAATAAGTGCTGCTCTACCATTTCCAGTCAGGGATCAGAGACTACATGTAGGCCTTTACTTTTGAGCATATATGGAGTATTAGTTACTTGTAAACATCAATTGCATATCTATATAGATCATCCTTTTTATTTCATTGGCCTTGATTATTTGTTTTCTTAGAGGGCCAACACACATAAGGTCAGGCCAGATGTATTTTCTCTGTGAAGCAGATTTTCAGCCCCATCTTACTAGTAAATGTACTAATCCTGTCCTTTGGAAGCCAATAAGAGTACTTGCTCCTGTATCTAAATACTCCTATTAGCAGCCAAAGTCAATATTTAGGACACAGATTGCTGATTGGCTTATTCACAGTTCTTTCTCAGGCATTCCAATCAGCTTTTTTGACACAGGAGCAGCACAACTCAAAAAATCAAATGAATGGAGAAAAAAGGGGCTTGTTCTTAAAACAACATTTGCTAGCTGCCTCTTCAGATAAGGAAATGCACAGCACAATGTGTGTGCTGGCCAGCCTCCAAATCGCACCATGAATCCCTGGACTAGATCCCAGAATTTGAATTTGAGCAGGGGATGCCTGGAAAGGACATGCTGCTGGTCTTCCAAGAAGAGAAACTATTCTGTTTTGGGCAAGGGGAGATAATGCTTAACGTGAGGAAATGTGCAGGTGGTGCCTTGGAAAGGTATTTACAGCTTACAGTGGCGAAACATCAATAGGTCGTCTTCCTCATCTGTTAGATCCAGCTTTCCCTACAGTATTGCAAAATACATGTACAAGGCAACTTGCTTTCTTTGCACAAATCGAGCAAGCCTCCACATGCTGAGGAATGAATGTTGGCATGTCTTCACAACTTTTAGGCATCATCTACAAACAAAGCTTCAACCTGCCAATATACCAATGCCTGACAATCTGAGAAAGTCACCAACACTTTTAAACCACATTAAGGTTCCATCTTTTTCTTAAGAAGCCAAATGAACTGAAAGGAGATGAAAAATAAATATGGAGAAATAACAAAATTTAACTGCATTTGGTGCTATGTAGAAGTAATAGAGCAGTTAGGGGAAGAGCAAAGCTTCTTAGCAGCTGTTACAGGAACAGAGCAGCCAATTAAAATTCCAGCTGCAGAGGGAGAGAAACATTCAATCTGAGGTAATAATAATAATCAGGCACAGAGAATTTTAAAGAAAACATATTGCTGTTTGGTCCCAAATTAGCTGATGTTCTTAAAGGTCAACCACAGTGGTAATGAGTGAGCAATCAACACTCATAGTTGAAACTACAGCTATCATCTTCTTCTGTGCCACACCCAGCCTGTGCTGATCACCGCCAAATGCTACAGAGTTCTTACATTAGGAGCACTTTCAATGCTTTTGAATCATCTTATCCAAAACAACAGAGAATCACCATGCCAGAATACCACCACAGAATCACAAAATGGCAGGGGTTGGAAGGGACATTCAGAGATCACCTAGTCCAACCCCCCTGCCAAAGGAGGTTCACCTAGAGCAGGCTGGATAGGAATGCATCCAGTCGGGTTTTAAATATCTCCAGAGAACGAGACTCCATAACCTCGCAGGACAGCCTGTCCCAGTGCCCTGTCATCCTCAAAGAAAATAACTTTTTCCTCACATTCAGATGGAACTTTCTGCGTTCCAGTTTGTGCCCATTGTCCCTTGTCTTGTCGCTCAATACAGTTGAAAAGAGTCTGACCCCATCCTCTTGACACCTGCCCTTTAGATATTTACAAGAATTGATAAGAGTATCTACTACTTTCAGCATAGAACTAAAATGTTTGAACTTGGGCTGATATTTAAAGATCTTCAGCACCTGTCATCAGGGTGACCTTTCAGCTATGTGAATTAATTTCCTACTTCTCGTTGTTAACCAACTTCTCCTCCATATCTCCTTCACCCTCTTTTGAAACAGCTGGCATAACCCTTAGGCTCATCTAAACTGCTGGACCACAGAACAACTCTAGCCCTTCCCTGACTTTATAAAACAGGACAGGGGAGGATAACTTCCCCTTTCAACCATCTCCCAGACAGACTGTACTTTCCTTACAAAGAAATTGGTGTGGTGATTAAGCCAGAGGTTTGTCACCATGGCCCATGTCAGCTAGGTCACAGGCCTGAATTTTCAGGAAAGACAAACTACTGAGAGGATTAGCGTCCACCACGTCATCTTGATATTTTTTCAGCCACCAACACTCCATGAAACAGTTTGTAATCCACCTCACAATTCCCATCTCAAGCCATCATGCCATCAATGCCTGCTTCAATGGTGGTCTTTGTCAAGGAATGCGAATAAACGCTGTGTCAGAAGATGGTATAGGACAGTTTAGTGCCTTTTCAGGATTAAACATTAGTATCTGCATATGGTAGATTCCCTCCTCCTTTTCACATCAGCACTCAACAGCATTTAAATTATTTACCACCACTATGTTATGCTAACTATCCAGTGTATAAATCATGAGTGCACTTTGACCTACTTGTTAAAATATCTTTAAAATCTCAGACTGATCTTTGTTGATGAGGCCTATCCTAGAATCATAATATGCTGAAAGACCTCACCAAAATGGCTTTAAACAGAAAGGCAGAAAAATTGGTAGGTTGGTTGGTTTGTTTATTTGAAGCCAACAGAGAGTCATGCAAGAGTATTGCAGAATATTATCAGAACCAGGCAAATGACTCAAGGATTATAAATTAAAAAGCAGTGGAACAAGGAAAAGTTCATTGTTGCTAGCAAGTATTTCTCACCTACAGGAATGTATGAAATATTTCAGGCTCTGTGAATACTGTCACAATAGTCATCTAGTTAACTGCTGTAGATGTTGTGGTAAATTTGCACTACTGGTGTTTCTGGACTCAAGAGAGGATTTTGCTGTCAGGGGTCTATACCTTTGCTTACAGTATTTAAAATATCCTGTCAGCCTTTGCTCAAGAGACCATACTATCAACATTTTGCTTTCCTTTCTTTCTACATCACTTCCCATTCCATCTTGTAAGAGTGGTTTGAAGTAGCATTGAGTCCAGAATTCCCAAGCACCACTAATCATATTGGGTTTATTACTGGATTTATTTTTTCTGCTGATGTAGACTGTGATTTCTGTATTTACAGTCCCATAAGGACCCACCCTTGTAAAACCCTAACTGATGATCTTGTCTGACAACTGCTTAAAGAGCCTTCTTTCCAACATTTTCATTTTTTCTATTCCACAATTCCAGTAATAATACTGCTTTCTGCTTCTTTTACTCAGTTAGAAGAAAAAAAACACCAGAATTTTCGGAATTTTTTTTAAACTCTTTTTATTTTCTTTCTTCCCCTAAGGAATTCAGAGGTCTTGATGAATTAAATAAACTTTAGAGAATCACGGAACCATGGAAATGTCGCAGTTAGAATGGACCTCTAGAGATCATCTAGTCCAACTTCCCTGCTAAAGCAGGATTGCCTAGAGCACATTACTCAGGACTGCATCCAGATGGGTCTTGAAGATGTCCAGAGAAGGGGACTCCACAACCTTCCTGGGCAACCTGATCCAGTGCTCTGTCACTGTCCCTGTAAAGAAGTTCTTCCTCATATTTGAATGGAAATTCCTATGTTCCAGCTTGTGCCTGTTGCCCCTCGTCCTGTCACTGGGAATGACTGAAAAGAGTCCAGCTTCATCCCCCTTCAACCCACCCTTCAGATACTAATAATCATTAATAAAGTCTCCCCTCAGCCTTCTCTTCTCCAGGCTAAGGAGTCCCAGCTCTCTCAGCCTTTCCTCATCAGGGAGATGCTCCAATCCCTTAATCATCTTTGTTGCCCTATGGTGGACTCTCTCCAGTAGTTCCCTGTCTCTCCTGAACTGGGGAGTCCAGAACTGGATGCAGTATTCCAGTTGTGGCCTCACCATTGCAGAGTAGAGGGGGAGAATGACCTCCCTTGACCTACTGGCCACACTCGTCCCTGTGCAGCCCAGAATTCCAATGGCCCTCTTGACGACAAGGGCACATTGTTGGCTCATAGATAGTTTATTGTCTACCAGGACCCCCAGGATCCTTCTCCTCAGAAGTGCTTTCTAGCAGGTCCACCCCTAACCTACACTGGTGCCCGGAATTATTCTTCCCCAGCTGGAGGACCCTACACTTGCTTTAGTTGAAGCTCATTAGGTTCTTTTCTGCCCAGCTCTCCATGCTGTCCAGGTCATGCTGGATGGCAGCACAGCCCTCTGGAGTGTCAGCCAGCCCTTTCAAATCGGTGTCATCAGCACACTCACTGAGGGTACACTCTCCCCCCTCATCCAGGTCGTTGATGAATATATTGAACAAGACTGAGCCAAGTATTGACCCTTGGGGGACACCACTTATTACAAGCCTCCAACTTGACCCTGCTCCATTAATTACAACCATCTGAGTCTTGTCACACAGCCAGTTCTCAATTCACCTCACTGCCCCCTCATCTTGCCCACATTTCCTCAGTTTCCTAATGATGATATTATGGAAGACAGTGTCAAAAGTCTTGCTGAAGTCAAGGTAGATGACATCTGCTGTTCTCCCCCTCATTCATCCATCCAGTTATAACATCATAGAAGGCTATCAGATTGGTCAAGCATGATTTACCTCTGTTAAATCTGTGTTGAACACTTCCAATAATTTCCTGTTCTTTTAGGTGCTTGGAGATGACATCTAAAACAAGTCGCTCCATTACCTTCCCAGGGATGAAGGTGAGACTAGTTGGCCTGTAGTTCCCTGGGTCCTCCTTCTTGCTCTTTTTGTAGACTGGAGAGTAATTTGCCTCCCTCCAGTTCCCAGGCACCTCTCTTGTTCTCCATGACCTTTCAAAGATGATGGAGAGTGGCCCAGCAATAACACTTTTCAATTGTCTTAGCACTCACAGGTGCATCCCATCAGGGCCCATGGACTTATGGATGTCTAATCTGGCCAAGTGGTCTCTAACTTAGTCATCCTCTGCAGAGGGAAAATCTTCCTCTCTCCAGATCTTCCTCCTTGTCTCCGGGGTCTCGATTCATGTGGGACAATTTTTGCAGTAAAAACCGAAGCAAGGAAGGCATTCAGTAGCTCTCCCTTCTCTGTGTTGTCCACCACTAAGGCACCCACCTCATTCGTCAGTGGGTCTACATTTTCCCTAGTCTTCCTTTTTCTACTGATAATACTGAAAGAACTTCTTTGTGTTATCTTTAACTGTAGTGGCAAAGTTCAGCTCACCTTGAGCTCTGGCCCTTCTAATTTCCCCCTGCATAGCTTCGCTACATCGTGGCAGTCCTCATAAGTTACCAATCTCCTTTTCCAGAGCTCATAAACTTTCCTTTTATTCCAGAGCTTCAGCCAAAGCTCTCTGTTTATCCAGGCTAGTCTTCTTCCCCGTCGTCTCGTTTTACCACATGGGGATGGCCTTCTCCTGTGCTTTTAAGAGTTCCTCCCAGGTAACAAACAATAGAGGAGGAAAGAACTAAGTGAAAGAAGAGGAAATGGCCTCAGGTTGTGTCAGGGAAGATTTAGACTGGATATTAGGAACAATTTCTTTACTAAAAGGGTTGTCAGACATTGGAATAGGCTGCCCAGGGAAGTGGTGGAGTCACCATCCCTGGAAGTATTTAAAGATGGGCAGATATGATGCTGAGTGACATGGTTTAATGGTGGTTTTGGCAGTGTTGGCTTAATGTCTGGACTCAATAATTTTAAAGGTTCCTTCCAAACTAGATGATCCTATGATTATATAATTCTATATTAAATCTACATGCAAAAACATGTACAGAACACTTAACCATGGACTTAACAAGGATATTTGGCTTAAGCAACTTGAACATAGATGGAGAGAAGCTTATTGTCAAAGTTCATAACAAACCAGCAGGTCTCTTTCTACTAAATTTGGAATTAGGAAGTGTACCAAAACCAGCACAAACATCTTCCTCTTTTCAGACCTGACAAGCAGACATTATTCTTGCCCTTTCCAGTTCAAGAAAAATAGTGTTACAATAGAAAACAGGTCCATACTAATGATCTGAAATGTGCAGATCATGACTGGATTTTAGGTCAAAACTAAAGTACAGCTCCTCCTTTTACGTCCATTTATAGATGCTTGTCAGCCTACAATTCAGCATGAGACCTTAGAAAGAAATATGAAAGAAAATTAATATGATGCCACTGTAGGAACAGGTTGAAATTAATGCAAAGCCAAGTAGTGCCACAGGAAAATGTAAAAAGGTTAGAGATGGGACTTAGCACTTCTGTTTACAGTGGCATGACAAAAGAAACAATGGCTGCTCCTATGGGAGACATTGTTCCTTCCTTGGAGTCTCCCTGTAGTCACTGCCCTCACTGAGAGAAGCACCAGCAGCATTTTGAGTTTCCCAGGGCTTTGATATCAGCTCTGGAGCTATATCCAGTTTGTTGCCTCAGGTAGGGCAGCCCAGGTAATGTTGGGTTTGCTTCCACCTTAACCCAACCCTGTGTGTGTGTGACCTCCACAAGGAAACATACACAATACCTACTATACCTAAATTACAGAAAACTTCTCTCAGGACAAGAAGGTTTCACCTTCATACAAGCTAAAGACTAGATCCCTACAAAGGCTCAGTCATATTCAAGTCAGACAGGGTTGAACTGACTCAAACCATGTACCTTCCTGCTGGGGCTTAGTTTTGGCTAACAGTTAGGTGTGTCAGTTGGGTTCCTGCATTCTTGTGAAAGAATTCACACATATACCCTTGTATGTGTCTAGTCCCTAAATGGGAATCCAAAGGTTGTTTGAAATACACTGGTAGGCCACTTCCATTCAGCTAACTGGAAATTGTAAGTGCACCTCAACTACCATGTATCTTCCCAAGTTTAAGTTTATGAACCTAGTTTATTCACTCACTGATAAATCAGGTTCAGAATCCTTCCTCCAAAGCAAACACCCCCACCTACCCATCCAAAGGCAAGGTGACATCTTCTTTTGCCTTTGCTTCTAGTCAAGCAGTGAGGCTGGATCTGTCCACCCTGTGTTTAATAGTTTAGATTTCTGATTATTTATGGAAGAAATTAGGTGCAGAACCTTGTCTTCAGATGTATACAAAGCCAGCTGTTCTGCAAACACTTTAGGAGAATACAATAGCAAACAGCTTGTTGAGCAGTATCCTTCAGAACATTTTCATCAAATATTTGTGGAATTTCAGGTGCTTCTCAGCTATATTGCAACTAAGAATGGAGGCAAGGGAAAGGGTTGGAGAAGGGCTAAAGCCTGTTACAGTTTTGGTGTTATTTAGTCTAAGATATCTAAAGTCTTCTTTTAAGT
Source organism: Nycticryphes semicollaris (assembly GCA_013400055.1). Classification (NCBI taxonomy): domain Eukaryota; kingdom Metazoa; phylum Chordata; class Aves; order Charadriiformes; family Rostratulidae; genus Nycticryphes; species Nycticryphes semicollaris. The sequence continues at coordinate 456,222 of VXBJ01004342.1, read as the reverse complement.
GAGAGGAAAACATTTCAAGTGAATTCAAAAGTGCCTTACCTAAGTCTCAGAGACAGAACTAGATGAGCTGATAGTGTAGGCTGAGTTATAAATTAATCAGCGCGTGAACATATATATACGTTTGATATATAACATGCAACATATATACCGTGTAGCCTCTATTAATTTGGTAGAAATTTTGTCACAGAATCACAAAATCACAGAATATCAGGGATTGGAAGGGACCTTTAAAGATTATCTAGTCCAATCCCCCTGCCACAGCAGGAACACATAGATCAGGTCACACAGGAATGCGTACAGACAGGTTTTTAATATCTCCAGGGAAGGAGACTCCACAACCTCTCTGGGCAGCCTGTTCCAGTGTTCTGTCACCCTCACCGTGAGGAAGTTTTTTCTCATATTTAAGTGGAACCTCCTCTGTTCCAGCTTGCACCCATTGCCCCTTGTCCTATCATTGATCATCATTGAGAAGAGCCTGGCTTCATCCTTCTGACACTCACCCTTTACATATTTATAAACATTAATAAGGTCACCCCTCAGTCTCCTCTTCTCCAAGCTAAACAGACCCAGCTCCCCCAGCCTTTCCTCCTTTGGGAGATGCTCCACTCCCTTCATCATCTTTGTAGCCCTGCCCTGGACTCTCTCAAGCAGTTCCCTGCCCTTCTTGAACTGAGGGGCCCAGAACTGGACACAATATTCCATGTGGGGTCTCCCCAGGGCAGAGTAGAGGGGGAGGAGAACCTCTCTCCACCTACTAACCACAGCCCTTCTAATACACCCCAGGATGCCATTGGCCTTCTTGGCCACAAGGGCACAGTGCTGGCTCATGGCCATCCTGCTGTCCACCAGGACCCCCAGGTCCCTTTCCCTTGTGCTGCTCTCCCACTGGTCTTTTCCCAACTTTTACTGGTACCTGGGGTTGTTCTTGCCCGGATGCAAGACTCTACACTTGCCCTTGTTACATTTAATTAAATTTCTCCCCGTCCAACTCTCCAGCCTGTCCAGGTCTCGTTGGATGGCAGCACAGCCTTCTGGTATGTCAGTCACTCCTCCCAATTTTGTGTCATCAGCAAAGTTGCTGACAGTGCACTCTACTCCCTCATCCAAGTGATTGATGAATATGTTGAATAATACTGGTTCCAATACCCATCCCTGAGGTACTTCACTAGATACAGGCATCAACTAGATTCTCAGATCTCAAGGGGAATAACACCATAAATACAATTCATACAGGGACCAGGATCAGACCATATAACTCTACGAGAGTTATGTAACCCTGAGAGATTTTGACGTCTTGTTCATACCACATAAAGTAAGATGGATTTTCTGCAACTGGTGAATCTGTTACCGATTTGTAACAGATTGCCCACTTGTTAGGCAATGCACACTGTTCCCAAGTTGTCTTTCCTAGAAATCAATAGGGAGTAGCACAGCATGGAAAATAACCACAAAGGCCATGAAGATACAGATGCAGTGTACAGATTTCCTAAGAAAATCATGGAAAGAGTAGCCTTAATTAAATAAAATGAGCTTAATAGTTTTGTTTCTGCATAAATGGGCAGTGATCCAGAGACACTGCAGATTCTTCCTTGCAATTGTTTTACAACATTATAAAACAAATATTTCTTTAGATTTAACAGCTTGCTCTTAAGCATGTTAGAACAAGTGTAGATCTCCAGACATAGATCAAGACATAGAGAAAGTGCCCAAAAGATGAATGTGTGGAAGATGCTAGAGATATGATATCAAGGATTAAGTGATTAACCCTATTCTATTTGTATTACTTCTAGAATTTCAGATAAAGTGTTAATAAAAGCAGTACCATACATTTTTCTTTCTTTATGTGTAATTATTGTAGAACTGTTGGAGATTACTTATATCACTAACAATATAAAGACAATAAAACACATGTCTCTTAATCAGTGTTATTAGGGGAATTACAGTGTCTTCAAAGAAAGTAATTATACAGATAGACATAATCATCATACTGTCTTATTTGTCTTTCAAAACTGTTATCAGTCATTTCTGTGCAATCCACCTATGTATATCTGGAAAAGTGAAGGCTGGAGTCTCATTTGGGACACAGTTTGGTGGAGACACATTTTCTCCTTGTCATACACTTTCTACTTTGTCTCTAGCATTTGGCTATTTGCCAAATCAAGAACTCTTATACCAAAGAATCCATTTACTTTGACTATGTGCAGTACCATAACACAAAATATGACCAAAAAAATAGGCCTGGAGGATTAAACAAAGTAGACATACAAAAATGACTGAGGTCTTTCATCTTTTAGAAAATTGCTTTGAGTGGTTAGAAATTATACACCAGAGAAAAGGAAAATGTGAGGTAGATATTCAACAGTCACTTTACTTTGTTCATTCATTATCAATTTAGCAGGCTTGACAACACTTTTTCATGTGATCAAATTTTGATTTGTATTGAAACTGAAAATCAATTTGCTTTGTGATGGACATTAGTTTCAGAAGAGCAAATGTAAAAGCTTCACACCTTTCATTGATGCCTGAATTAAACTAAATTAAAGGACTTGATATGCTTGATTGAGTGGTAATATGCCACTTGTCAATATTACTATAACAAGCCATACTGAAAATTATGAATTAGTAACGCTGAGAGAGCATAGGGAAAATTGCTGGAAGATATTTGGGATAATGGTATTTTGTAATGGTATAGCAATAGGTGTGGCAAATCACACACAATTATGCTTAATCTATGTTTAGAGCTTTCATGCAAGTTTCCATTAATACCAAGAGGAATTCTAGTGGAAAAGTCAAGGTAAAAACAACCCACTTTCCATATCAGTCATCATATTTAACTAATCAGAACTTCTACAAATGACAGAGCCCTGGAACAGGCTGCACAGGGAGGGTGTTGAGTCCCCTTCTCTGCAAATTTTCAGGACCACCTAGATGCTGTCCTGAGTGACGTGCTCTCAGCAATCCTGCTTTAGCAGGGGAGTTGGACTAGATTATCTCTAGAGGTCCCTTCTAACTGCAACAATTCTGTGATATAAATCCATGATAAACAGCAGCTTCAAATAACTCATCTCTTGACCAAAACTGAAGTGATGACACAGCATCATTTAGGCCCTTAAACTATACAACATTACAGTGAGTGAGATGGTAACATCTCTTTTTATTCATGTTGTGTAATAATTTCCCTCACAAGGAAGGTTTCAGTCATGTACAGTTTCAGAATTTCAAGTGTTTGCAATTAAATTCTCTCTGGTGGGATTTTTATTTTATTTGTTATTTCTGCTGGATCAATGTGATTTTCTAAGCATGAGGCCTAGGATAAATTTGATTTCTACTGACTGCTGTCTTGGGCATTTTCTAGTATTTTATGATTGACTATTCATTCTTAATGACATTTTCTTATTGTTACTTCGATGGAAGCACAGGTAATTGCAGCTACTTAATATAGAAAATAAGGGAGATCATCCTTTGTTTGCTGCTTTGGAGTATTTCTCCAAAATTCTACCTGCTACTTTCCTGGTGTTTGGGTTTTTTGGTTGTTGTGGTTTTGTTAGTCTTTTTTTTTTTTGTTTGTTTTGTTTTTTTTTTTGTTTTTGCTCTGCTCCAGTATTTTATTTCCACAATATTAAATTAATTTCTCTGCATCTTATTTTTTTTAGGATTTTGTAACTTTTCCGTTTTTTCAGGAGCTTTTCCTGAAATCCCAAAGTAACAGTAGCTGACCATGGAGGTATCTTCAGTAAGTAAATTATAGTTTCTTTTTTTTTGATAGACTGCTTCTGTAAACTCTGAAAAGAAACCCAGAATAAAATGATTGCCATGGGTTTAAGGTCCATAAATAGAACTATCAGGGAAAAAATATTTGACTTAAATGATTCATAATCATATAGATGTACTATATTTATTCATTATTTATGTTTGCATACTGACACAAATCTTCATGTGACGCGTGAATTCTCTTTAGTTCACATAATGCAGAGCATGCTAAAATACTGGTTCATACAGAAACATTTTCTGACAAAACAAAAAAATGTTCACCTACCAACCTTTACCTTCTTCTTTCTTCCTTCATCCAAACAGTGCTGCAAATGAAACTCTAAAGATTGTTTTTTGATGCTTGTCACCTGAAATATTTTGACAGAGAAATTGCTAGTATCAAAATAGATTTTTTTTTTTAATTTTACACCACAAGTTCATCCAAGACATTTGAATCAAGAAAGGCCAAGAATGTCTCCTGCTTTGATTAGACAGAGATTTTTCTACTCAGTCCCCCAAATTAAGCACCTTGAAAAGCCTCTCGATACTGGTCTGCTTTGATCTTGCAAACATTACCGTTGTTTAAAGCATTAGTGAGCCTTCATATACACCGTGCAGAATTTCATTCATCTATTTCAAGACAAATTAATTCAGATTGGAATGTGTGCAGAGAAATCCTGCTAGAAATGGTCAACTGAATGGAGAGCTTATGTTTAGAAAGGACACAAAAAAACCCCAAAACTTGGCTCATTTAATTCAGGGAAAAAAAAAAAAAAAAAAAAGAAAACAGAAAGCAGTCTGCAAAATCATCACGGTGACAAATGAGAGGGAGAGAGAAGAGCTAATTTAAGCAATTCAGGGAAAAAAAAAGAAATTAGTATGAACTAGTCATGAATAAACTTTGGCTGGATTTTACTCATCTGAAGAATGAAATGTGGGAATTGTCTTTTACCTGTATAGAACAACAATCTTAGCAGATTTCAGCTATCTACTCTGTAATACAGAGAATTCAGTTCTATAGCTCATAACATCTTTTCTTTTTCTTTAAGGGTTACTGTTCCTTTTGTAGTAATGCTGTCTAGCAAAGAACCTAACAAAGCCCAGAGGCTCACTACAGATAATGTCCCTCACCCTACATCCCCTGTTCATGAAGAATCAATCTGTATTCAGAAAAGCAGAGTTCCCTTTTTATCAGATATTGGCTAAGGTGTCCTCAGGTAAACTAGTGAAAATGCCCCTCAAAAATCCTATTTTGGGGCTTTTTTCTACTTTCTGCCTCCATTCCTCAGGACACATATTAGAGAGGTCCAGTATATCATCAGAGACCTCTGCCGTGTGATCTCATTGCCAGATAACTCATTTAAACCATTTCTCTTGATCAGGTGCCAGCTTTTTTTTTTTTTTTTCTGTTTGAACAAATTCTCGGTTCCCAGCTGCATAGACACACTTCTGTGAATACTAAACTCTCAGGGAGGCAGTAGAACCACATAGAGCGTTAGGGCTGTGCACCTTAAAGCTGAGAAAACTGACTTTGATTAAGATAAACAACTCCCATAATTTTACAGAGAATTCAGAAGTTGTTGGTAGGTAGATCTTCTGAATTGTCACAAAATGCACTCAGTAACACATTTTAGGATTAGGCATTAAAACTGGGAAGCAGCCCGTGAAGCAGAAAAAAAAGTGACCAAGCTTTGGCCACCAAAGCATGTTTGCTTACTAAAAGAAGTACTAATTGGATTTGCTGTCCTGCAATTTTCACCACTCAAGCACTCCAATCAATACTAAATTGCAAAGAAAATCAGTTAATTCTAGGTTTTTTTCACAGATAATTTATCCTCAGCATACCCAAGTTCTTTATGTTAAATTTTAGTTGTTGCTTAGCACTCTGGGAGCAAAGTATGTAATTGTTTTCTTATGCATATAGATCCTAGGTCAGCCTAATACTGTGCATTAATGTCAAATCAATTTTATTGAAATAGAAATAAGTAGAACTATCTGAAAAACATTATTGTCACGGTTTGGGGCAAGCTGTATGTTTTTTTATCCACCCCTGTGTCCCTTTGAACATCCTTTTCAAGTAACAAGCCCATATTATGGCCAATTACACTCCAGGATGTTTTGTCTCTGGCTGAGATGGAGTTAACTTTCCTCACAGGAGCCCACATGGTGCTGTACTTTACATTGTGGCTAAAATAGTGCTGATAACACTGTTTTGGCTTTTGCTGAGCAGTACTTGTACAGCATCAGGCATTCCTCTCCAAATCCCCCTCCCTAAATGCCCTCCAAAGGGCAGTAGGTGGGGCATGTGCAAGAGGTTGGGAGGAGACACAGCCAGGAGAGCTGGCCCCAGTTAACCAAAGGGATATTTCATACCATAGGACACTATGCTCAGCTATAAAGCTGAGGGAAGGGAGGCAGACGTGGGTGTGTTCATGGCTATCGTGTTTATCTTCCCAAGCAACCACTACTCACACTGAGGCCCAGAGACTGGCTGGACATCTGCCTACCAATGGGAAACAGTGATTAAACTGCATTTATCTCGTCCATCTTATTTTCTCCTTCTGTCCTGTTGAGGAGGGGGAGGGAAAGAGCTACAGGCTGAAGGTCTGGCAGGAGTAAATCCACCACACAATTTCTTATAGTAAGGTTGCAGCTTACAATCACAGAATTACAATGGTTAGACGGATCTTCAACTAATCCAACCCCTTTGCTCAAAGCAAATTCCATTATGGCAGGCTGCTCATGAACTTCTCCAATTTAGTTCTGAATATCTTGAATGACAGAGATCCCTCAGCCTCTCTGGAAACTAGTTCCGGTGTTTGACCACACTCATGGTGAATTTTTTTCCCTAATACTGAGTCAGGGTTTCCCATCTTCCAGCTCATGTCCATTACCTATCATTTTCCCCCTAAGAGTCTGGCTCCTTTTTCTCCATTTGCTTCCATTAGATAGTTGAGAACAGCATTAAGATCCCCCCACAGAACTATCTCTCTGCAGGCTCCACAAGCCCAGCTCTGTCAGCCTCTCCTCACAGGACAAGTGTTCCAGCCCCTGACCAAACTTGCTCCCATATATTGATGTCTTTCCAGTACTTGACTAAGGCCTGGGTTACAATACCTCAGGGGAGACTGCACTTTCTCGGTAAGTCTGACTGTCGTCAGGTACCTGCAGTTTTTCTTTTTATGACTCAGACACAAATCATATATGGATATATAACAGCCTTCTTAAAATGGAAGTATTAAGCTATTGTAACAAAAGGACAGCCTTTCCTGAAAGAGCAGCTGGCATGCTCATCTATCTTAAAATCTTTTGATCTCCTGATGATAATGAAGCTAGCTGTAACTTCTTCTGGTCCCACAAGGTCCTGTGTCTCAGCTGGTTGTTCCAAGATAATTACTCTCCATGGAGCAAGTGTTCATTTTTAGACCTGCAGGAGAGTTCTTTTGATCTCCTGCATGCCAGGAACTTTTCATGTCCTGCTTCAGAGCAGTTTCTCATCTCAGTGTTTTCACAGGCAATGGTACCCAAGCCTCTCTTGTTTCCTGTGCTCTGACTTAGCTTGAATGATTCATTTTGTGTCTTAGAAAAGGCAAGAGTATCCTGATCCGAGAAAATGTATCAACAATTAGTTCAATATACTGCCTGATTCAATTATTAAAGTAGCACTTTAAATACCTCACTTGAGTCTTCCAAGCTCAAGAATGGAACAAATGTTTTAAGCAATTTCGCAGATCTTCTTCTGGGTCAAAAACTGGGATGAAATATTAGTATTAACTTTTATGTCAATTCCCACGACATTGTTGTCCTGGAGCAGAAGACACCAAGTTAGCAGATTGGTATTAGATCTTTCACACTTGGTTGATGTTTTCTAAGCAGGTGAGCACAGATGTAAAGGTCCTCTCTGTGCCAGGTGATCATCTTCCGACCCAGAAAGTAGCTGGGAGCCCTCTTGAGGCCAGAAAGTAAAGAAAGCAAATCACAGAAACTCCCAGCTCAGCCTTTGAGTGTGAAGGCTTAGAGCCTTCCAATAACCTGATCTGAACACTCAGAAATTATCACGAAGTAGCTCCAAAACATTTTATATCAGCAATAGAAATGATATAAGAAAAAAAAAAAACACAAATGATTAAAAAAAAATCAAAACCTCAACCAAACATGAGGTTTCTTCTGATGTTGCTCAAAAGGCAGAAGTAACCGCTTGTTTTACTTAAAAGCCAGTGTTTTTACTGAAGAGTTTTGTGCTGTGCTAAGATATCAATAACTAAATGCTAAATACTAAATAGCAAATAACAAATAATTAATATCCTTTAAAAAACCAACAAACTTACTTGATAATTACTCAAATAAAAACTGTCATTCACAGGGTGTAGTTATTCAAAGGCTTTGGTGGAACTGTGTTTAACAAAAAGAGTGCCCTCACAGGCAGACTTGGAGCTTCCAGGTCTCACATGAAATGCTATCCTATCCAAAAAGAGGTGTTAAATGTACAAAAATGGTCCTCTGGATTGGATGCAAGTTATTGTCCTTATCAGGTTAATAAAATGGATGAATTTATCAAGACAAAGGCACGAGACATTGTGACATAGTGTTCTCAGCACCAGCACTGCCCTCCTTGCTGTGGTAAGATGACTATCACACAGAAACGTTTTCAGCTGAATATAAAAATTCAGACATTAAGTCTTTTTATTTCAGGAAGGCAACATAGTGCCGGCACTGTGGTCTGACCGGTAATGACTGTGTATTCAGGCAGATCTGGGAGATATCTTTGATAAGATGAATATGCTCAATTTGCCTCTGAAGAGATGAGACTGAAACGGTCTGAAATGTCAGACAGGTTATATGCATTTCAGGAAGCTTAGCCTGTGGGAGGACAGGAAAGAATAGAAACAATGACATAACCTTACTTGATCTTTATGTGGACTGCTATATAAATGAAAATGTATGTGAATACCATAAAAACACACACAACTGAACTCTGGAAACTTAGAAAACAAGCTCCTGAAATATTTTGAGATTACAATTGACTGTAGAGCTAAAAAGTCTTTTCAATGAAACAACTTCTAATTGTGTTTCCCTGCTCACCAAAGATGCTGATTAAGTTTTCTGTTCACTGTACAATGAAGATAAAATCAAAGGCACTGTATTAACTGTAGCACTAAAGGAATATTCTGACTGATATTGTTTTGCTGCCATTTGGATCTATTGTGAACTATAGCTTCCTGCATGTCTGCAATATGAAGCAAACTTCAGAGGAGATTGCATCTTGTACACTATTTAATGTGTATTACATAAATACTTATCTAAGGACTGGTTGCTTACAAAATCACATAGAATAATAGAGATATTACATCATGAATTTTAGAGTTTTATAATAGTTACATTAGCTGGCTTTGTTTGCCAAAGCAGCCACCAGTGAGAACAATGTTAAATAATTTATGTAGGACAACACTAACACTAATTCCTCATTTAAATTGTGCATTCATCCACTGGAAATAAGTGTGGAGTAAATAGAACTAAGCATGCTATTAAGTCAGGATGATTATGAATGAACAACATACATGGCTGTTAAAAAGTAAGCATAGAAATGTAGTCTTGGGATGCATTAGGTATTCAAATACAAAGTACAAGCAAAACCTCATCTGCAAGATTATCTGACAGTCTTTTTGCTCACATTCAAGAAAAAGAAATCATATGGAAACAAGCATGGATAAGAGTCTTCAGTGGAGGATAAAAACTTAAAAGAATATGCTTTGCATAAGGAAGGAGACATTACATGATTGACTATGATTAACTGAGAAGGAATGGAGCTATTAAAGCCAAATGCTAATGTAAGACTAATAGAACACATGTATGCCTTCATGATTGCTGTCCCAGCACACTCTTTCCATCCTGTTTTCCTCAAAAAAAGGCAATTCCCTGATTGTGGTCTTTCTGAGTATTTAAACAAACATGTTTATTAATGTAAATATGCTTGTATTTTCAAAGTTAACTTAAAAGTCATTAATAATATTAACTGTTGACTTCTTTGGAGGACAGGAAGATTGGAACAGAATGGGACATTTTGGAGAAAGATTTAAGAGAAAAAAAAAGTCAAGTAATGAGTTACTGTTTTAAAGTAAACACCAAGGCGATGCAAATGGATCCTTTTATGTATTTTGTTATTCTTCAGTCTCTGATGTAGAATATCTTCATTTTCCATCTCATTTACAAATAATGTGAAAATGATATAATTCTTTATATGTACTTTTAGTTGGCATTTTTTTGAATCTGAGCAATGTGTCAAGATTTATGTGGAAATAATTTAATTCTAAATCTGAAATTGATTCTCGCTGAAATTGGTAGTCTGGTACTTCCTGAAGACAAATTCTAGTTCTCTTATTGGCAAAGTTTTATATTTTTGAAATTCCACAGATTTTGGTAATTTTGTTCCCCACTCATATATGCTGAAGTGAGAGGGAAAGTTGGCCCTTCAAGCCCTAAGAACCCTTATATATATATACCATAAGCATGATAATGAGGTTTTGTCCCTCAATGATCTTCTCTGTCAGATCTATCTCTGTCGGATATTGATTACAAATTGCATAATAAATATGCAATATATTTACTTTTTCAGTCTTGTTTATTCCAGATTTTTTAAAAAAAAATAAGTGAAATATATAAAAGGTATACTATGCAATACATCCACTCATGTGAAAAAAAAAAAAAAGGCAGAATCACAGAATTACAGAATCACAAAATGCAGGAGTTCATCAAGTTCAATTTCCCTGCTCAAGCAGGGTCACATAAAATCACAAATACATCTAGAGTCATTATTTAAATAGAGAATAGACTTACTGTTTTAAAACCGCTGCCCATTCTCTAAGTCCAGGAACAATTTGCATTTCTAATCACATTGATAGTCAATGGTGATTATTCTGTCCGCTCCAAGTGGTCACTCAATTTACAGTCAGAGAGTCACAGATTTTTTCAGGCTGTAAGGGTCTCTAGCTCATCCTCAAATCAGGGTCAGCTATAGGGCCGGACTGGGTTGCTCAGGGCTCCAAGGATGGAAAAACCTCCAAGGATGGAAACCGGTCAGCCTCTTCATCCAGGCTGCTCCACTGCTGGGCTGTTCTCTTGTGGAGAAGGTTTCTCTTTATATACAGTATGAACCTCTCTTGTTTCAACTTATGACATTGCCCCTCATGTTTCCATCATGCGCAACTGCTATGAGCCTGGATCTATCTCCTGATTACCTCCCGCACAGGCACTAGGGCTGACATGAGATTCCCCCAAAGCCACCTCTTCTCGAAGCTAAATAAGCCTAGTTCCCTCAGCCTCTCCTGACAGGGCAAGTTATCTTGTCCTGTCCACCTTGCTGGCTTCCACTGAACTTGTTCGAGCTTATCAACATTTGTGTTGCATGAGGGAAGTTGAGGAGGTGAGGAAACCTACACACTGGATTCTAGATGAGGCCCAATGAGTGCTAAGAGAAGGGGCATAAACGTATCTTCAATCTACAGTGTGGAAAACTGTGTTAAAGTTGAGATAATTGACATCCAAGTCTTTCTCTCTCCCTCCCTTTACACCAAGTTATTCTATTATGGACAGTAATAACACTGTTCAGGCATAGTTTATCCTTGGAAAATCCATGCTGACTGTTCCCAACAGTTTCTTCTCTTTCTGGTGTCAAGAAGTATGTCCCAAAATTATTTGCTCCATGATTTTCCCAGGGACTGGAGTGAGACTGACCTCTTGGCAGTAGTACCACAGACCATTCTTTTGACAATTTTTAATCATAGGACATATCAATGTTTCTTACACTTCTGCATTTGTAAAGTAAGCTTATTATTTAGGTGTATGTAACAATTCTATTTAAAATCACTATCCATCATATCTTAACTGTGTCTATATCTTCACTAACTGTTACATCTACTCTACGTTACACCGTTCCTTAGTTTGATATGAGTCCATGAGGTGGAAAAAGCTAAAACCAAAACTTTCTAAAATAATATTATAACCTGTATAAGATAGAGCAATTTACATCTTTTGTGTTGCTTTTAATAAATATATATTTTCATGTCTTCCCCTCCTTCCCTGTTCCAGACAGTTATTTACAGTTGCCTAAAAATGGAGCCAGAGACCCCTTAAAGTCAAAGGTGAAGTAAAGAGTTGTTTTTCTAATGCTTTTAATGGATTTAAGTTAAGTGTCAAATCAGATATGAGTTTCATTGAAAAAAAGTACACAGTTTGACCTAAGAAATAAATGGCAGAGTGGTTGCTAAAGATAAGAAATTTGTTCAGGAGTCGCATTGTCTTATCACTCTCTTCCTATCCATGTTTAGGTCTAAGAAATGATGGTGTGCTCAAGTTGTTAAAGAAATAGGAAGGCTAGCAACCTGTGCTACAATGATGCTGCACTCTTCTCCAGCGCGTTTAAGTTTTCTCAGAAGGAAAATATTATCCTGGTTGAACGTTGCCTCTGTTCACAGTTAAAATTTCAATTACCTAATCTGGATTGCATTCATCAGCCTATTTTGTTTTCAACAAGTGCCTTCTATGTATTCACTGAGTAAAAAGAAACCCAAAACCCCTAACATATCTAAAAAAAAAACAAAAACCTCAAACATTTCAAGAGCATTTCATTGCAGGTTCTCTTCAAAGAAGCAGCTATGAGAGGCAGTGATTTTTGATAGGCAAGCATTTGATCAACTGTCAAAAAGGGAAATCACATCAATACCAACCTGTCTTAATTATCTGACATGCACTGACATTTTTTGAAGAAATCCAGTCAGGGATGCTGCTTTTTTTCCTAGATTTGCCCCATGCAGGCTAGCAACAACGAATCAGGAAATCTTTGTAGATAAACCTCTGCTGATCAGATGAGCAACATGGATGAGGAAAGCATGGAAAAAACCCTACAGTGTAGACTACGCTGTGTTTTCCTGCCTGACTTTTGATAGGGCTGGAGAACAATTTTCAGCAGGGCTACTCAGTTTAGAGGGCTGTACAAAAAGCCTTGCTCCTATGAGTGGTAGCTCAGTAATGATCCGGTGCTTTCTCTGGCAGCAGAGCATGACACGGTGGGTTTTGTACTTTTGGACTCTTTCAGAATCTTATTTTCAGTGTCCCTTCTTCCCTTGAGAATCTTTTTAAAAAGCCTTGTGTCATAACAGCGACTGTTGAACAGAATAACCTCAGAACAGGCTTTTTCATTAAAGCAACTGCAATTCCCTGCTACTAATACAAGTTTATTATTCCACTATTGATGTTGGCCAAGATCCAGGCCCATTGTACCGTTTTACAAAGTGTGCTACAAAGTGGTTTTGCTGCTACAATAAAGTGCATCTGTCACCCCAATTATGCAAAGCAAGTGGTTGACTACATAACTACATCAAAAACTGAATTAGGATTTTTCATCCATTTATACAAGAACTGCCAAAACAAAATATATTATTATTTTGTAGTAGAGGTACTACATTACCACTACTACAGGAAATTAGACCCTTGTGTCTGTATCAGAATGCTATTACCATAACATAAAAAACCATTTTTATTATTTTGGCCAATACCTCAGTTGCTATTAACGTCACACAGAATGAGATATGGCTTGTTGAAAGCCATCTCTAAAAATAAGTCCAAAAGAATCTTCTTCCCCTATCATTTTTTATCAAAGGGACAGATTTTGGTCCCCTTTTTCATACTGGATAACAATTTGTTCTATGGATATCCTCACTGATATCAGCAAAACTCCCTGGGGCCTAAAGAGGTATTGGTTGTGATGGGATTGAAATCTCTCTTTCCATAAACACCTCAATCAAGTTCTTGAAGAACAACTTCAAGTGGTGAAGATCCACTCAAGTCAGATGGAAGTGGAAGTTTGAGTTCATTCTCAGTGCAACAAGCAAGCTAGTGAAAACTTCAGATTTTTTGATACTTGTTGGGTTTCCAAGGTACTAAATAAGGACGTTGTAGAAGGAGGTTGTAGAATTTCCACCATCATAGATATTTAAGAATAGACTATACAAATCCTTCTGGAAAGAGGGAAAGATGTTCTATCCAGGCTTGGGAAGCGATGATGGACAAGATGAACTCTTGAGGTTACTTCTAGACCCAGTGTTTAGGATTCCATGATGTGTGACAAAGGGTCATAGCTGTAGGTCATTCACATCACTAAAAGTTGAATCACACCTCAAGTTTCATCCTGAATGACTAGCCTGAAGAGAAATGTGACATTTTGTTTTGCAATTGCAAGACTAAATTTGCTGTATACTTTTGAAAAAGAGGAATACTTTCTCATTTTCACTGGTGTATAATTTATGAAATTCAGATTTTTTTTTTAGACATTTTGGACATATTTTCAGGCACTTTTTAAATAGAACTTCAATAATCTTCCCGTCACAAATTCAGATTATGATAGTTTTTCTTTCAATATCTTTATCAATTGGATTCATATCAATAAAAATGTCATTTAAATATCTTTTTTCCTGAGGCAACAGGAAATACAGGAAAAAAAGAGATTGAAATAGTTAGCAACATGCATAACCTCTAAGAGTCTTAAACATGGGAAGAGCCACTTCAAAATAGCACTATTTTTTGGCATTACCTCTAGGCATACGTTTCATAAATCTGAATTAAATGCATAAAATCTTCATAAAGTAGATGAGGTGGCAGAGGCATGATTTCACAGCATCTACATACTGTGTGGTAAAGCTTCAGATTCTGAAATGCATGCAGCTGAAACGCTGGCTACTAGAGCTATTTCCATCTGGGGTTCTCTGACCAGAAACACTTGTTGGATTTAAGACTGTAAACTGTCAGCTGGATGATTCATACCCTTGTAAAAGATTATTTGCCCAGTTATACAGGATGTACCTAACAATACTTGAATAGTGCTAGATTATTTGCCAGGAACTGAGACAGATGGTATGTAATTACGACGTATCTAAGTCCTCCTGCATCTGAAACCATTCAAAACCACAATTTTTTCTCTTTGCCTGTGTTATTGCCCTAAACATGAGTCCAGCAGTAAGCCCACACATTTACTAGGTATGTTTCACATCTCATGAGGCAATGTACAGCCAAGCTTATAATTTCACAAAGGCGAGAGAGAATAGTCCTGGGTTCTGGATTCCATTTCTAAAGCTGTTTATTCATCTGGCTTTGAAAAATCCCATGTCACTATCTTTCAGCAACGCTGAAACACAGCCCCATGATTTTCCCCTTCCAGTACATATACAGACTTTAAGTAAGCACTGATTTGGAGATGACTTCTTGCTCACTTGCTCCCTTGCAGTACCTATGAACTTTACACTTTTTGCTATATCTTGTTACAGCTACAACAGAAAGAGAAAATGTCTTTCTCAGCATATTCTTAAACTTGGCAGAAGAAGAATGTTTTTAAGGGGGTAGAAAGCACATTTTTAATTCCCTAATGGTCAAGAGGTCAGTGAATGCAGCTCTAATTTGTCGCATAAATAAAAAATACATTAAATAGTTTAAGATTTACTTTCTCCACCTTTACTCACAATTCTCCTTACTATCACTGGGCAGCGCTGCTTTCCGTAACTATGCTTTTAAATGAATACAGCCACATTTCATGTTTACTGCTGAATTCAATGTGGTGATTGTTTGTAAGGTTTGTTCCAAGCACTCCTAATCCCCAGGCACTGAAATTCCTACTTTTGTGAATGCTGAATAAGCCCAAATGTTAAATAAAGGCAGGATACTGATGAGGGAGGTTGCTTTTCGAACACAGTACTTGAAGACCTAGGGTACTTCACCATCTAATCTTTAACCCTTACCTGCTTGGGCAATTAACTGGGTAGATATAGGATTTCTGCATATATAATTTTTGGGCTCACATTCTTAAATTCAACCAAAGTTGCACTCTAGCTGCCCAAGTACATTTTTCAGATCCACTCATTTGCCAAATAAATATGAAATATCAATTAAAGACACAAATACTGGGATTGGGAAACCCATGCTAAAAATAGAATAAGACTATTAAAATGCATCATACATGTCAGCAAATATCTCACTTACTATGTTTTAGAAATTAGTTTGGACATGACAATTGTCAAGCCACAGATTCTGTGAGTTACATATGTCCACTGTTATTACAGACTCATCTATATCCCTGGGTGTTTCTGGCTTCCTGGATTTCTGGCACACAGAATATTAAAATAGAAATGTTCCAAACATGGGGCATTTTATTAAAATTATTTTCAAATTCTAAACTTTGATTTCTTGCTTTTTTTGATATGTCCATATGACCCCTATATTGAGATGTAATAGGGATGATCTTGCATGTTGAGTAATACAGTGCATATTTCAGAAAGTATTACTATAGGAATCATCTCTTGGAAGATGTTATTCTCTGTATAAAAAAAAAAAGAAAATAACTTGTCTCAGTGAAACAGGCATCCAGGCTTATTTTACCAGGCTTTATGCTCAGCTTTGGAAAAAAGTAATGTTGCGGCTAAAAACAAGCATTTTTCTGGTTAGTGGTTTGCAAACATTTACAGCAGTACGTAGTGCCTTCTCTAAATTAACTTTGTTACATGGAAGGGAGAAAACTGGAGAACAAGACAACTTGCAAGCAAACCTCCAAACAACAACTTAGCCTGAGTGAAATATGAGACAAGACCAAGCAACAGCAAAGGTCATAGACATTTCAGGCATTTTAATCATCACTGACATCTGGCCACTGACATAACAAATGAAAAAGCTGTACAAACCTATGAAGCCCCAATATAAAACTCCTACTATGTGCCTCAATACCAGGCCCAGCTCCACAGTCTCTGTTTGCAATGCTCAGATTTAACAGCAGTGGTAACTGTAGTCATCTGGTCTGATGGCCAATATTAAACACAGACTCCTTTTCATCTGGGAATTAATAGAATCACAGAATCATTCAGGTTGGAAAAGACCCTTGGGATCACCAAGCAAATAATATTTCTGTATTTTTTAGAACTCAGTTGAGGGACAAAAGGATACCATATAATTTATTTGGCTGTTAAAAGGCCAATTGAGTAGAAAATTCCAAATATTCATGCCAACAATGGAATATACAGGTCTTAGGTAGGCCAAAATTGTTCATGTCAAACTTTTCAATAAAAAAATTTTGTTCCAACAACATGAGTAACAAAACAAACAAAAAAAATAATAGTCTATCGATTTGTGAACAGGACTAGACCAGTTTTGACAAATACATTACTCACTGCAAACCATTAATTCAGATTCTGTCTTGGAAGTGCCACATTAGTAGTCAGTCAGTTCTGCAACCATATTGGGTGCCACAGCAAGACTTCTGTGTTTATTTTGCTATATAAATTCTTATTTCTTTGTCTTAATGGCAAGAATTACAGAAAAAGGCATTACCTAAAAATGAAGTCAAATATTCACTAATAACGTATAATATGGGGAAAAAAATCTTCCTTTTTCAACAGTAATTTCATATTTCATTTACAGGACAGATTCTTCTCTTTTTTACTGCACTGCAGATCCATGGTTCTCCTTTCCTATATTGAAATATTGAAGAAAACATAAGCTTACGTTACAATTTGCATAGGGTCAGATCTCCCTTTTATTGAAACAGTCCTTCTGAAACACTTGATAGTAGTGTGATAGGTATCAAACTATAATTATCCACAGGGAAGAACATCCTACATAGCACTTTCTAAATGTAGTTTGCTTAGGTAAGAGCATTAATGACAGTATCAGCAGCAAAAGCTCCTGGCACCGTACTAGGATGGGTACATGCACAGAAGGAGACATTTGGCTGCTCAAACAGGATTTGTGGGTATCTTTGGAGTAGCTTGCATATTGCTAGTGGGATGCTTATCACAGCTTGAGAACTCTGGCCCAGACCCATCTTTATATTTGGATGACACTGGTGTAAGAGTCACCTTAGTCATGTCATGAAGCAGAGGCAAAGACTGTGTCTCTGACGTCTGGCACCTGACAGGGTATTCAGAGCTCGTCCATTGCAAATGTAGTGTGGGAGCTTAAAACATCTCTGCTGAGCTGAATAACTGAATCATTCTGGACCAGGTGTGCACCCCCATGGTTATGGATATGGCAAAGGGGAGGCTTGTATTAGTCAGTGAATTATTTGTGGCATAAATATGCAAATCTACCCTACTATGGGGAAAAATTAATAGAGGTGATAAAGATCATCATCATAGTTGTTCATATTGCTTAAAAAAATCGAGTGGGATTTTTATTGCATTTTAATTGCTATTTACAAGTTTTATTGATTTTTTGCTGACATGCATAGAAGACAAAGTAGATATACTGTAATTGCCAACATTTAAAACAAAAAATAATGGTTGTTAGGTGCAAACTAGGGTATATTACAGCATATCAGGAGATTTCTTTATTAATTATATTTTGTCTTAGCAATGTTCAGAGGTCATTCAATGCTTTCTAAATTTGCAAGCTTATTGCAGACCAGTCGAAGGTTATATAACTCTCCAAACATAATTGTTCTGTGTACAATATTAGCTAACAAGTAATTATAACTTCTAGCTGTTCCCAGCTGGTAATATGTTTAGAAAATTCATACATTTGGACTTGTCAGTTTAAGTTAAATTATTTGAGAAAATGCCAGACTTAAGAGAATGCCAAAAGAGAACGGTTCAGATATAAAAGATTGTGTAGGATTTACTGCTCTTAAAAAGGAATAATTTAAAAAGTAAATATTTTTAAATTCACAATTTACAATGTTAATTTGTCTCAGAATATGGATTTGAGAAAACATTATATTGATAACATTTTGATAAAGTACTGAAAGCTTAACTTTTGGAGCACATGCCAGGTGGCAGAGGAGTTACATGGTTTGCATCTATTTTTAGCCAAATTACTACTTTGAAGTCAATAATTGTATAGCCATCTTGGATACCAAAGGAAGCCTTTTCTACCATCTAATCATGCTTAATATCCACTTACTTTCAAAATAATGGAAGTCTTTTCTTATAAGCAGTACTGCCTTCAGAGAAGACTTCCTTCAGTACATTGGATAATGCTGTTTGGGTTTTTATCCTTGAATTTTAGAAGTGTTAGGACACTATTTTCCTAACTCCTGCATTGCAAAGAAAAACTAATCAATAACCAGCTAGGAAATTGGAAGCACATTCTAAATACTAAAGAAAGAAGAATTTTCAAGATGCCAAAAAAGAGCAGGAGCCTAGTAACTTGAACCCCTGACCTTCTGTAGACACTAAACAATCAGTAGAGCAGGAACTTGAGAATTGAGTTGTTAAAATGATTAAGGTGACATTTTTGCGAAAGATCCAGTACTGATTTTAGCACAGAACACATAGCTCAGAAGAAGTAGAAGCTGTCATGACTCTTAAGTGATTTCAGATGCCTTTCAGCTTTGGGATGTTTAATGGGACCAACCATCATTGCAGCAGAAGAGCTAGTGCCAGAGAATAACCCATGTTAGCGCTCAGAGGCCAGCAGGCCCCAGATCTCCCCAGGAGCCCCACAGCTCTGTACAACTACCTGTATGTCGCTCAGTGCCTTTACACCTCAAAGCCAGGGCTTGTATGGGCCCTTTGCCCTTCTTCCACTAGCTAATTTTACCAGGATTTTAAAGCACGTTAGATTTGTTTAGATGTTGTACCAAGGTAAATAGGACCAGACCAATAGGCTAAGAAATAACCTTAACAATTTTGCCACAAAATATGTAAGCATATGACAGCATTGTAGCATAAGGTGACATTTCTCCAGAAGACAACCCGAGAAAGGTGGAAAGCCAATGAGAACAGTAAATTTAAGGATGTGTACTCATAATCTTTTTCATTCTTTTAGTACATGCAGAATTGTATAATGTCTTTTGAAATTATATAAATAAATTTTAGCAAGTATGTTTTCTGCACCAGAAAAACTCTCCTTGCTAGTGGTGTTTATTGTCCCAAAACACTTTCTTTGCTTCATCAGTTCTCCCCCCATGACCTCAGAAATATTAATTGTTGTACTACCATGTTTTTTCCAACCCTACCCACAAAGAGTTTGGACATTTTTGAATGCCCTTGTGTCACATAATTCTGCTTCATATTACATTTCAGAAAAGTGAAAAATCTCAACTACCATTTAGGGCAGTAGCTTGAATAACTTTATCCCAACAAAACCTGTCATTTTAGCATAGACATAACTACAATATCCAAGTATTTTTCCTGCTGAATTTGCTTTCTCAGGCTTCAGAGACTTCAACTTTACTCAGAAAAAGAATGGAGTCAGCTGAACTATAAAAACTGCTCAGCTTTCATGGGCAGGTTGATGCAAACCTGGTGAGCAGCTTTTACCTAAGATGTTCTGTTGTTACAGAAAAAAAAGTTTATGTCTGAGACATTTTGATGCATTTATATGCATTTAGCTCACACTGTGCATACTAGTCTGCAGAAGTATATATGCCCCTGTATACCTCATTTAGCACAGCATTGTAGTAGTTCTATAAGTGTTCTTTAAGTGTTTCCTAGTTCCACCGTGTTGAGCTTTCAAGTCTTTTTTCTTTGACGCACCTTCGAGTTGTTGGTTCTTGTTTAAAGAGACTTAAAAAGACAGTGCTAGAGCCATTATACCACAGAAAGCCTCTAATATACCAAGGGATACGTGCTCACATGCTATGGGAGTTACTGATCCACTCAATTTCCTAGGTACCCTCAAATTATTTGCATCCTTTGTTTTACTTCCTCCTTTAAAACATGACCAATGACAATGTCATATCCATCTGCCTAACACTGTGAGCCCTTTTCTAAGGATGGTCATGATTTACTTCTTGTAGTAGTTGAAAAACTATTTTTGTAGTGCCTTAGCTATAATTGAACCATGCTGTCACGTACTTCTCTCCCTTTCAGAAATTATCTCCAAAGGTATATGTCTAAAGGAGAATAGCGGGACTGCACTTTTTCCCAGTTCTGATCCTGAACAGAGATCTCTATTTTGTCTGCATCCTCTAGATCCTTGAATTCAGCCAGCTGAGCTATGTACAGTTTATAAATTATTGTACAGCTTACTGTATGAAAGTAACACCGTTATCAGCAGATAAGTAGACCCAGCTACTTAGGTCCCCATAAAATGTTTAAGTTCCTTATTTACGGCGGAAAATTCTTTTTAGTGAAATCAATACAAGGTTTTTGTAATGGGATCTTTGTCCTGTTTAAAATTCACTGCTATGCACAGAGTTTGCTGGAGTCAGTCTCTGATAAGGCTATCCCATAAATAGCTGACAGGCAAGAAGCAATTTCTATCAATACAAAATTTGTAAAGGGCAGCCAGAGAGTCACAGAAGCCAGGAACAGAAGATTTGAAGCTTTTACATACCTGAAAAATTTTATATCCTTGGTGAGACTGGTGAATTGAACACTGGTTCACTAACAACAGTGGAAGGTGATACCTCAGAACAGTATCACTGCACAGAGTAATATGTCTTCACTCAAAATGTCTTCTGAAGCTTAGAAATCTAAGAAGTGTAAGATGGCAATCTATGTAGCAAAGCATGGAACACATTTTGCTGACGAAACCTGAAAGTCCTGGTGGTGCAGTTCGTAAACCCACATTCATACTGACAAAATGTTATTTATATAACTGATCATACCGATCCCATCAACTTTACTATCAAGCTAACCTTGAGTTTAGAGCCAATAGAAAAGTTTGTCTGGGATGATTATAACTTTTAAAGACACAGCTTATTTTCACTGGATGCAAGGAACTTCAAATGAATACAGGACTCTATTTTGGCAATGTGCAGTTTTTCCTGAACTAGCACTTTTTCACTTGGGCTTGGTTTCTCATACCACATTTTTAGCCAAGTTTGTAACCTAATTGTGTGAGAGGAACACAATTAGGTATTTCACTTGAAAGGGGCAGCTGTTAGTTCGATACAAGGCTTCCTCAATGAGTTTTAATGCTACTAAGGACAGAGGAACTCCTTTAAAAGCTAAGAGCAAGGAAGATACATAACAGGAAGGGAGTTTTTTTCAATGCTTTGAATAATTTATTTGAGATTTACCCATATAACTGTATCTGGTTCACTCATTTCACATAACAAAGCAGATCCCTTGTCCAGCGCTTGCGGGTGCCATTCAGATCTCTAGTGCAGTATACTATGAATATTTTCTAAAGTAAATGAAGCATTCTTCTCCTTCCACAGCACAAAACTATTCTGATACTAAGAAAAGGGAAATGCATTCAGTCAAATGTTTAGAGCTTTCAGAAGAATCAGTTGTTAAATAAGCGTAATCTGTAGTTTTCACTCTTTGCTGGTTGTTCTAGGTTAAAAAACAATCAAGCCATCATAGTGTTTGGAGAAAATACACAGTAGAAAACCCAAGGATGGTGCCAGAAGCTGCTTTAGGTTCTGAAGTAGATTCAGAAGCTGCCTTCTGGATTTTCAGTATGTGTGACAAAAGAGAGAGTTGGAGACTACAGCAGGCTGGATCCTTTTAGCTACAACTAAAAAGATATCTGAGTCACTTTGTACTATTTTGACTTCATGAAACCTGTAGCATGCTGTCAACCTACACAGAAGTCCAGCCTTTCATCTAAGTAAATCTAGCTGAAGAAAATGAGCCAAGTCAAGGTCACAATACAGAGGAGAAATGTTATCTTCAAGGTCCCATATGGAGCCTCTCTTCGGGAGCACACAGGAGATTCCTCTTGTGCTAAACAGTACATACAAATGAGGAGTAAAGTAATTCATGAGGGTTATTGCTAGCATATATAAAGGTGTTACAATTATGGAATATTTCACACAGTAACATCAGCAGTCATCTTTTAAACTATAAAACCCCACAGGCTGGTTTTGAACTTCTGACACACCCACCAAAATGCCCCTTAACATGAGCTCCTCAGAAAGGACAATTGGCATAGGCATTAGTGATGAAATATAGCACCCTCTTCACTTCTAGGAACAGGTCGTGTCACACTGACAGCCTACAGGGCAGGGCTGATGAATCAGACAAAGAGGACATGATAGAAATAAGCATAAGGTAAAAATTACCTGAAGAAGTTCTTTTTTTGGCCTCAAAAGGGAAATGTGGACGTAGCAGTAGTGACCACAGGCAGGGAGCTGCTTTTTTGCTGTTCTTCAGCAGCTTTCATTACCATTTCAGAAACTCACTGATGTGTTTGCCCACCAATGATCTCTGTGCTCTAAATCCTTAATGTCAGCAACCGAATCAGTGCATTGCCAGGGAGGGAAAGGAACGGAAATGGTAGGACCACTGTGAGTGGCTTGAGGCAACAAGCTTAGGAAAGGGAAGATGCCTACCAACACCCTTGAGATTTGTGCTTTTACAGGAGCTGAGGAGAACAGAAATCCAGAAAGGGAATTTTGACAGTGATGAGGTAAAAGAAAGACACTGGACAGTGTTGTTATAAAGCAGGGTGAGAAAGAACAGAGAGACGTCTCCTAGCACAAAGGAAGCTGCACTCAACTCAGTTTGCAATTCAAACACGGGTCAGGAGATTGCAGCTATGTTTACTCTTTGGGACATAGCCTGTTCTCTGGGCCTGAAAACTAGTGGCACAATGCAACATACGTCTGTATGGCCCATGCAATTTCCCAAACCATGGTCAAACACAGTTTGTGACCGAGCAAGCTGGCACAAGCCAGAATTGTGCCAGGAAGCTTATGAATAATGGCTCACCAATGTTCAAATTGTACCTTGGTGTGGTGATTTTACTTACTACAGAAGCAGTTTGTAGGACTATCTTAGAGAGTAGGAGGCACAATCCTACTATGTTATGCAAACAACGTGACTGCTACAAGAGGGCAATATGGCATCTGAATATAACTATGACATATATTTGCAAGTGAAACCATAGCTGAACAACTTGAAGTGTCTGAAAACTTACAGGAATAAATTCCTTTACACATGTGAAAAATAATCCCTTAAACTGGAGGCTACATAAGAGGTAAATACCAGACCACTATAAAAACTGACTATGTCATATTACCATGTGAATTTATCATGGCATAGATGTTTGGGAGAGTCACTAGTTGGGCTTAATTGTTTGATATATTATGAACATAGAATATTACAAATTATAGGGTGAAAACATAGTCCTGTAAATTTCTAGAATTACTATATGGGGACACTGTAATTTTCTATTGAATTGAAGTGGTAAATTCAGGTTTGTAATTGGTTTTTGGCAGTTGAGAAAATTTGTGGCATCTTTCAGGAAGGTGTGCTGTTGGCATGCTCTTCTGGGAATGCAGAAGAGCTATATCATTCAGATAAGTAACTGAGAATTGACTCTGAATTCTCAAACAGTTTACCAAACCAGAGGAGATTATCCCTTGTTCTGAAGGTAAGCAAATAGAAAAAGTGGGAAGGCAGTAACAATCTCTTTATCAAAGGGCATCCAAGACAAGCTCAAGCAGATTTTTATGAGTTTGTTTATGGGAGTGTAGATACTACTTCTTGAATTACAAGAGATGCATCAACAGAAGCCAATTCATCTTACCATTTCACCAGGGCAATTTCCAAGATGAATGAAACAGCACATCACAAGATAGTGATGAACTACAAGCAAGACAGTACTTCTGCCTTACAGCAATTCAAAGCAAGACGTATTACCTTTTTGGACCCACTGTGACTGTTTGAAGATTATATATTCTTTGAGGGTCAGGTAAACCCACAGCAGTTCTTAATTCCTGGCAATGTTAATTGCTAGCTATTACCTACAGGTGTGTAAGTAATAGCACCATGAAGAAGAAAAGCTGTCGGGTATCCTTACTGGAAAGGTTTTACTGATGTTGAGCTAAGGAACAAGAAGGTCTGTAGCTGTCTTGGTGAATTTGTGTTCAGGAGAAGCCTCAGCCAACCTAGCAGTAAGCTGCTGCACACAGCTAGGAACCTTTGCCTTTCAATAGCTGCAGCTGATATGCTCCGATAGGAAGACCAGTATCACAGTTGGTTATTACAGGTAATACGAGAGTAAGGTAAAAGTTTAAAAACACACACAAACTTGTCATCTTAATCGGTTACCTCTCTTACATAAGGGTCAGCTATATTTACCCCCGTCCTTTAAAAGCTTCCAGTGAAAGAAATGTGCTAGTGTCTGTAGGCAGTCTATTCCAATTTTACTGATATCCAACTCACATATTTCTTTCTACAATTTAGTAAACCATGTTTGGCTGTAATAAAACTGTCCTATTCATCAGTCTCTGACTGCTTATGATAATCCACTCAGATGGAGAACTTGAGGTTATGCAACAGACCCTTGTAGGATGAGAGAGAGGATGACACTGTCTCAAACCTTAATTATTCCTTGAATCCTGGACAGATCTTTGCTTTTTCTAAATGAAGCCAAATGCTACAAATTGTTCACAACTGGTAACTCAATTAGTTCTTACTTGTTTTTAAATGCCATGCATTTAACTAGGTGTTCATCAAAAATGTTACTAATCCCAGTATTGCCAATTACCTTCCTACTCTAAGTATAAAGGTCAGACCTTCCTGTTTCTGGATGGACATCAAAATTATGAATTTTTTCTATATACTTATACTTACAGTAAGTACATTATATTACTTATAGAAATGATGGTGCTACTCTAAGATAAGTTAATGCTGTCTATGGTGCTTGCCTCCATGGTTGTTTTAAGACTATATTTAAGTTTGTGCCAAAAACCTTAGGAAGTCAATAAAACTGCTTCCACTTGCATTATTTACCAACTTGTCTAAAATTAATCTGAGTAGAATTTACATGGACAAACAAATGGAACAAATAAGTATAATTGTTAGAAGAAACAAATAAGTAAAAAGGTATCTGAGATTTCTGATCACAGAGATATGTAAGCAAGAAGCAGTTTTGACTGAAGACAGAGACCAAGTTTGTCAAATGTGAATGCCTCAGGTTTGGCATGGATATATACATGTACATATTTGAGCAAATAAACAGGCGCTTATCTGATTTTCAGGACTATTGAGCATACACAGTCCCTGTTGATTCTCTCAGAACTAAATGGATTTGATATTTGAACGAGATGAGAAGACATTTTTATTCAATGTTTATATGTTTTAGTAATATTATATATTATTTGTGTTGATAAAGCTATTATTTTAGTATCGTCAGAAGTGATTTAAATGACACTTCCTCACACACAGTCCCATGAGCACTACTGTGCTGCAGTATCCCAAACTAACTCCATTTAAACAACTTTGTATTTGAATACTTCCTTGGTTCCTTCATATTTATTGTAGGGTTGCATCTAGGGTTCTTAATGGGTGAACTGCCATGATAAACTGGGCATTTGCTCTTAAGGCCTTTGTTTTATGGCACAGTTCTAGATAAAACTAAATTGATGACGCTTTATATTACAGGCCTAACTCCCAATCAGCACCAGAAGGTCTATCTGAAGAAGCTGGTTTTTTAAGCGCTAGCACTTTCAGTGCTCCTAAAGAGAAGGAAATAATAGAATAAAAGTCCTAGCAAAAAACACCTAACAGCAACCCAAGAGCAACATTTCATTCCAGTAGTTATGCAGAAATTTTATTTCCTTTGCTTTGTGTCAGGCGGTAATGCTAAGGCATTACTGTTGCAGTTAAGGGAACATTATGGGAGTGATTAAAATAAAACTTCTTGGAGGAGAGGTACCACAAGAGACTGCAACATCACCCGTGAAGTCATTTATCTACTGTGAAAACACAGGTCTGTTGCTTTATTAAACATCTCTGTACAAACTCCACTTGATGTCTGGGGCCAGTTATTCACCTGGCACAGCTCCATTGAAATCAATGGACCCATATTGATTTACACAAGCTGAAAATCTAAACCTGTGAGTTTATTACAGCATTACTAAAAGGGGTGATTAATTGTAGAATAGCATCACAATATGATAAAAATGCTCAAAAACCTCTCTAGAGTGAAATAGAAATATGTTATGTCTTTCTGCAAAGCATTTGTTTCATGCAGGCTACCTCTTTCAGTTGTGGGGTTGGGTTTTTTTGCATTTAAAATACAGACGGTAATCTTGTTACCATCTCAGGTTTACCCTGCAAAACACATTATGACAAGGTTGTAAGTAGTGTGTGATTGCTGAAATCACTGGGCCCTAGGTTCATAGTGGTCCTCCTGAAGAAGAGCCTGTGATCTTCATTTGAAAATGTCCTACAGCAGATGTGGCCTTCCCGTCCTGCAGGACAGTCAAGTCTGAGCCCTGCATGCACCCCCAGTCTCAACCTCTGCCCCCCACCCAGGGGATAGCTGCCTGGGCTAGTGAACAGCCCTGATAAAGCCTAGCTGCCTAAGTCAGGATCAGGCTGCTGGGAAAAAAGCTGTGCAGAAGAGCCTTGACAAGACCTGCCAGCGTCTCCCCTTGCTTTATTTATGCATTTTAGCTGTAGCTGTTGCCCTCGGTCCTGGCTTGAGCCACGTTAGAGGTATTCCTGTTCCTCACTCTCATTCTGACCAGCTGACTTGGCCTCAGACCTGCCTTGTCAGTGGGGACTTTCCTGGGCTGTGATTGACCCTGGTTACTGTCAGGTCCCTGCTTTCTTTGCTCAGGCATGGTGGGACTGTGCCTTTGCTGGTGAAGACACTGCCAGGCCACCTTGCTGTCACTTCTGGCTGGCCTTCCCTAGGGAGCAGCCAGTTCTTGTTGCTTTCTGGGAAGAGGAACCCTTAACTCCTGCACATATGCTGCTATTAGCAGCTGGCATAAGTGAAAGACCAAATGCTGCTGGTTTGGAAAAACAAAGACGAAGAAATGTGCTTTACAGAATCATTATTGTTTAATATTAAATTTACTAGGAAAGATAAAAATTGAGCCTCTTTTTTTCCTTTGTGACACAGAAATCTGTTTACTAGGAGTTTACAATCGGACAAACCAAATGGCAGATAGGAAAGTGCATCAAGAGCATCACAGCCTAAGCAGAACATTTCTCTGCATTTGCTCAATTTTAATAATAAAAGCGAATATTAGCACATTTCACAAGCTATAGACCTGTCAGCTGTTATGCAGAAGTGTGAGGCATACTCAGGTGTTCACCCCAGCCTAAGGTCTCTTGCAGAGTCCCTGTAGCTCACACAGGTCTGATGCAGTGTCCCCATCTCTTACCTTCACTGGGAGTCACACAGTGTGAACATGTAGAGAGGCAGAGGAGTCTGGGCCCTGCTCTGTAGGAAAGGTTGAGCCTCTTTCTGAAGTGTCCCATGCAGAAGTCACAGCAGAAGACATGCTTACCCCACTGCAGTCATACCATTGTTCCTGCCCCATCACAAACTTGGCACGGGGAAATGGGTTGAGCTGTTGCAGAGGGGCAGGAGTACACCCATCACAGGATCCACCTTGCTGAGTCTTATGGGCTAGCTCAGAGAAAAAGCAGAGATAAAAAGTCAGAATCAAGCCATCCTTGACTGGTTTATTTCCTAATTCCCTGCTTCGTAGTAGGTCTGGGTCAGGACAGGGAAAATGAAAAAAAACAAAGGTAATAAACTTAACATGTGAGGCTCCAGTCCCAGCTGTGCAGTTTAATTCTGAAAGGACACAGCCTAAATGAAGCCCAATTATAGGACTGTGAATAGTCAATATCAATGTAAAGTCAAATCACTTTTAATGGACAACTCTTAACAGAATCAAACTGTTAAAAGGACAAATTCTTTTTTCACAGAAGAGTTTACTACAGTGCTGCATACTCACCTTAGCAGCAGCACTAGATGTTAATAGCATGAAGAAATTAGGTGCAAGTCTGACATTTTGGTGACAAGTTCCCCAGCATGAATAGCTGCTTAAAATGGCAGCAGGCGTGATACAGAGTTATCCTGCTGCTGACATGAAATGGTGCTTAGAAGTGTTTTGGGGAGCTAGGCTGGCAGCAAAGTTTCCATCAGAGGCACCAGGTCCCACAGCATACCAGACCCAGGGCACTACAGTTCAGCAGCCCATTAAGCATTTCAATCATGCTCAGCAGTTCTCTGAATTGTGGTCTTTTCAGTACATATTTTTTTTTTTCTTTAATTATATTGATTTTAGCAAATTGCAACGTCCTTCTGTTGATTTTCAACTATGTACAGCAAAAACTTGGAGTGTGAGAGGAAAAACAAACTCATTGTGCTCTGGCAAATTATTTTATACCATTTCATGGGACAAAACAGAGACTTCAGAGTTAAGAACATATGAAAATGATACAGTTATTACAAAAATAAACAGAAGCTAAGTTTTTAAACGAATATAGACCTTATATTCATCACCCAGGAAAAAAAAAAAGACCACTCAGTTGTCTGGATCACCAGCTCTGTAATTACATGCCCATTTATTTTCAGTGTGTGGAGGGTGTAATTGCCTGTGCCCAGCTTTATCTTTGGGTCATCACAGCAGACCGACCATACCGCGTGCCGGCACCTGCCATCTGCAAGCTGTCCTCCCACACCAGAGACCTGAATGCTAGCCCACTCTGCTCCCTAAATCATGTCTTAATAAGGCAGAGAGCTACTAAAATCTGCTCCATTAATTAGGGGCTGTCACAGAACCTCTAGGAAACCAGCAACACAACCCCTCTCCTGTTCCTTCCCCATGTAGATAAGCTATGATTCTCCCCTACCCTTTCATTTTACAAAACATTTCGGTAATTGTGTTGGCGAAATGCTAGAGGTAGGACATCTGCATTGGTGTAAATGGACCAACATCAATGCAGCTAAATGTTATAGCACCAGTAATCCTTTTCATGGCAGG
Organism: Nycticryphes semicollaris; assembly: GCA_013400055.1. Taxonomy (NCBI): domain Eukaryota; kingdom Metazoa; phylum Chordata; class Aves; order Charadriiformes; family Rostratulidae; genus Nycticryphes; species Nycticryphes semicollaris. The sequence continues at coordinate 426,806 of VXBJ01004342.1, read as the reverse complement.
TAGAAGAGAAAGGGTGAGGCAGTATGGTGTTTGAGGAGTATGGTTCTGTTCCTGCTTCTCTGGTCTTATTACTTGTTTTAGTGAATGATTTGCTAATACAAAATACTTAAGCTGCTCTGGCAGCTGAAACCAAAGCCCAGAGTGCTTTGACAAGCTAGCCAGGACAAAGAGTATATTAAAGGACAGCAGAACCGTGGTCCATTCATTCAAGCATGTATGTGTTACATACATCCTTTGTGGATGTGGCTCACACACACTAGGAGATACCTGGCTCATCATTGCAGGTGAATACTTTGGCTGTAGAGAAGAGTACAACACAAATACACGTCTTTCTGCAGCATGCCCTTCTATGCCCTTCTGGTTAACTCTGAGGTGCTCTTAGTTCATTTTATCTGGTTCAATTTTTATTAAACTATTCATGTCTTTATTTAGTTCATATACATTATAGATGGTTTAGATTTTTTTTTCACCAATAATGTATGTGTTATTCTTCTGTTTCTTTATTGTGGGAAAATTAATACGTGTTCATGTAACTGGGGTTAATTAGCATTTAGCCAGCAATTTACTCTTATGTTTCCTGACCTTTTTATTAAATATTAAAAACCCCAGAAGGATACAGTCTGTAGTTAGTTATATTTAGCTCATGTCCTAGGTGTGTATACAAGGGCAAAATAATTTAAACAATGTTAGAAGCTTGAAATGACATGTTTAGGGGCACACCACATAAATTGCACTTCTTTGTGTTTGGAAATTCCCTTTTTCTGCAACTCAGTAGACACCTTGGCAGTATTTATTAAAGGGACTTACCAGTTTAATAAAAATGTGTATCTTCAAAACTTAATTTAAAATCTGTTCAGGTAGTTGTTACCCTCACTAAAAATCAATGGACCAAATCTCATATATCTCATATATATCACTGAAATTCCACTTAAATCTAAGAGTTGCTTTAATGTAAGTGAGGAAGGCATTTGCCCAGTGGGAATGTTCATTCAAGTAATCACTGCAGGCTTATGCCTAGCCTTGTTAAGACTCATCAGTCACTCAGCAATGTCAACTTAATTAATTTGTTTCTTTTCAAAGCTTTTCCCCATCAACGAAAGAAATCAATTAAATATGGAAAACTACTGTAAATCATTAACCTGTAAAGTTATACAGTATAAGTATCTTTCTTACCTTCATTTCTTTCCCTCTTCACCTCCCAGCTGACAGCTCTGAATTAGCAAGGCTATCTGGTATCTCTAAAGTTTTAGAATGTGTCTAAAACTTGGTGTCCATGAAGGGCTTTGGAGGCTAAGGCACCTAGGGAGATGCTGTGGTAAAAAGAAGTAAAGCAAGTCCAGCAGTGAAAGAGTGGAGGGGGACCTGCTTCTCTAAGCTTCTTCATAATAAACGGGGGATAATTATGTAGCAGATAAGTCAAAGCCAAAGCCTAATTTTAGGCTCACTGAAACTGCACCCCCAGCGGAACTTCTTTACCCATCATAGACCCTCACACTGCCAGTGTCCACATTTTAAGAGATATTTTAAAAATAGATTGTGCACTGAAGGGAAACACAAAAGTCATTTAAGGACTGGAGAAAATTACTGTCTTTGAGCTTGGTCTGTTTTCCTTATCAGAAGAGAAGACTGAGATGTGACTAGATTAAGGTGTATAGATGCTTTCATGAGTAAAAAATACTAAGTACTAAGGGGGGCTCAAATCTAGCAGAGAAATGTATGACAGGAACCAATTGGCTGGAAGCAGAAGCTAGACAATTCAAATTAGAAATTAAGTACACTTTTTTAACAGTGAGAGTGAATAGCTACTGGAACAGACTACGGAGGAAAATGGTAGATTCTCACCATATTCAGATTTTTCAAGTCAGGGCTAGATGATCGACCGAAAGAAATGTTTTAGTGAAACTATGGGTCTCAATGGGGTGTTACAGTCTGATACTTAATGGCCTGTAGTATTCAGGAGATTAGATAGTCTAATGGTTCCTCTTAAGATTAAACACTATGAAGCTAAACTCTATGAATCTGTATCAGTCTCCAGGGATTCAGATGTAGACTTTGCGCAAAGAGATCATCCCCAAATTCTTTCACTCAACAGTTTTGATAACTTCTGGTATCTTTCAAAACTGACTGATGTCTGGCTGTAACATTGCTCCTGCTGAGAACTGAAGAGCTGAATATAAACTGAATACAATTGCTACTTGTAGCAATAACTGCTTATTAATAATGCAACTGTTTTCTATTCTGTTACATCAGTTCTTAGAATCAATATGGTAGCTGTAATTTTATGGCATAATTTACCATATTTATGGTAAAAAAAATGACATTTAGCAGCTGCAATTCACCTAAAAAAGAAGCTACAGACAGAGATGCAAAGGAGGATTATACTGATGTGATTCATTAATTGAACATCAGCATAATGCTTTGAAGTGAGTAAGTATTATTACCTGGATTTCACAGATATTTTCCCATCTAGGTGAAGTGGCTTGTTCAAAGATATATTAAAATAAAAAAGACAGTGGGGAAGAAAATATTAAGATCCATATGGGAAGGCCTGGCCCTCTTGAAGTTATTTGCATATTTGGAAAAACTGAACTTTCAACCGGCTATGTAGCTCAGCTTAGACCTAAATCCATCCTAGGCATAGTGAAATGTTTTTCATTCAGTTTATATCTGATCCAAAACTTGTGCCAAAAGAATTATAATAACCATTCCAGATTTATTTATTTTCTCCTTTTTCCTCACTGTCTCGTTTGACGATCACACTGAATTATCAGATGGAAAAAATTCTTTACTCCCTGCCCACTTTATAATATTTAAAATATATTTCCCATGAGGGTAGAGTGAACTGAGATTAAATTATGCTAAAAGATTTGAAAATACATAAGAAAAATGTACAGGGAGAATGAAATTGGGCCTTTATTCCTAGTACTACAGTTGACTTTAGATGTATTCTTCAGCTAAGTAATTTGATGGTAAGATTTCCTTTGTACTCAGAAAAAAAGCCATAAAAATGAAGACAAGTCTTATTAATTGAAAGTGATTCATGCTATATGAGAAGTACCTAAATTATTTTGTATGAAAAAAACATCAATTCTATAACTTGTAACAGCTCCTAACTCTGGTTTATTGAAACTCATGCTAGGATGGGGAGTCATCCCCAATAAATTGGCATCGGCTATTAAATATTTTCAGAGCTGATTTAAGTGATTTCCCACTCAATGATTTTGGTTAGCTTTGGCTTGAGCTACTGGGGGGAAGGACAAAGACAAGTGAATGCAAAACTGATTCAATGTCACCTTTTTCTACTGTATGGCTGTACTCTGCCACATACACTCCTGCACTGTCCACACATTAGCATGGCTTTTCCCCACCTTTGCATCAAAGAGGAGAAATGGGCAGGAAGCAATCACGAAATCATGATCTCCACCCATTTGTCAGTGAACACCTCCTCTAACCTGGCCCTCAATTTCACACATTTCTTCCCCTTAGACCAGGATCCCAATGACTTCCCTTCAGAGGAAAACATGCAGTGACTGAGAGGTATTATTTCCCTGACTCAAAGAATCAAAGAATCATAGGCGTTGGAAGGGACCTCTGGAGATCACCTAGTCCAACACCCCTGCCAAAGCAGGTTTATCTAGAGCAGGGTGGGCAGGAACACATCCAGGTCAGAAAGCTTTCCTCCTTCTAACCCTGGACTCTCCAAGCAGGAATTATTTCCCCTTCATTTCTACAGCAACCCCTAAGACTCCTTCTGTGCCTTTGCACTAAAGAGCAACACTGATTATCTGGAGCTCACTAAAGTCAGCAGCAGTTTCCATATCAGTCACCTGCAAGCCATCTGAATTCTCCTCCTAGGGAAATGTCATTACACAGAAAAGTGACATATGGCACCTGGAAGAAATAGACACTGCCTTGATTTCCCTGCAAGGTCATTGTGTAATGGCTTTCTACATTTGCAGTACTTTCCTTATATCTAACAGTAATTATTTCACTAGACCATCTCCTTCTTCTTCAGGGACTTCCTGCAATATTTCTCCAAATTATCCCTTTACCTCAGGTACACGAGGGTATTGTTTGAGTCCTCAAATGGACAATACACTTTAAAAAATGTGTCACATAGGAAACTGAAAAAGTTGAGAATAAGCAAGGCAAAGAGATAGAAAATATCTACAAGGAGAGGAGGTTAGCGAGAATGACACTTTCCTTCTGGCAGCAATATAGAATAAGGACATGGATGTGATAAAACTTAGATAATGTTTTTCCCAGTCAAAAAAAAAAAAAATGCACATCAAATTTAAACATCAACATCCAGAGTACAAATTAACAGTCTCACCGAGTGGGAGAATAGAGTAAAAGTCAATCCATACTATGATGTCAACTGGAAGGAAATGGAGGGTATCCGTCTGCAGAGTTGTAAAATACAAAATTAAATGGGCTATAAATCACTTGCCTGTACTTTTCCAGCATCACATGACTTAGATTCTCTAAAGCAGGTGGATAAATAAATGCAAGTAGAGGAAGTCTTTACATCTGTTAAACCTGGTCACAGTCCTAATGCTAGTGGAGTCCTTAGCAGCTCTGAAAGGAAAATATGAAAAGGAATCAAGGTCAATCTGCAGATCCATCAGAGCTACTGGTGATAGAGTTGATGCCTACCAGCCCGTGAGACAGAACAATCAGCACAAAAATGCGGCCTCTTTTTTACTCCATACTGCTGAGAAAGTGAGTAGTTATAAACCCCCACGTGTCTGCTGTAAATCCAAACCTGCCTGGCAACACCAAAGCGAATAGTGACAAAAATCTAATAGCTCTCTTCCCAAAGATACAGAGCCCAAAACTGGTCAAACAAAGGCCAAATCACAGTAAAATACAAACACTGTTGAGCACATATGTCATGTTAGTCATAGGAAAGATGCATCACAAGAACATGATCCAAGTACGATGAAAGTTGCAAAGCAGGTAAACATTTCTGTATATGAAGTAATGATGTACACCTACAAGTTTTAGACAAAATTAAACATAAGCAGAGTTCTTAAGAAACTGGGAAAAGCACAGTAGCCATAACTACAGAAATATCGGTGCCAACAAAGCCATTCAAGATCTAAAAGAATCCTCAGGCTCATACAAAAACACAAGTGCTACAATGAAAGGCATCAACTACAGGAAAGCAACCTCATAAGCTGATTTGCTTCCTTCAGAAGGAACTCCTTTGGAAAGCAAGAGCACTGAGATCAATTTAGCAGAACTGTACTCAAGAGAAAACCAAAGTATCTGCCATTGTCAACAAGGTTCAAAGGCTACATAACATACATACACTCTGATAGTTCAACAAATTTGTGAGAATGTCCTTGACAGATGTGCAATTTTGACACTGCTGAGACTTCACCCATGACACTGAAGCTATTGTTAGTAGTATTAGTAATAAAGTGCAAGAAAAAATATTTTTCTTAAGAAAAACTCTAAAGGTTATAAATTGTCAGTATCCCCTGAGTCTGTGTGGCACACCTTTGAAATGCTAAGTAGAAGAACAGCAAAATAGATGTATGTGAATGGTCATGCTATAGAAATACTCAGGATCACTGCTCTACACAACTTTCTCATTGAAGGATACAGAGAAGACAAAAGCAGGTTCTACTTAAAGATGCACAACAATAGCATGAGAGGCAATGACTACAAGTTGGAAAACTCTATTTCAGTTGGAGCTGAAATTTCAGAACTGGTCATTGGTAAAGACTTCTGACTTTTGGTGCTTCAAATGACAGCAAAATAAAACCAGGCAGATCCTTCCACAACAAAAAGCCTTAAGGCTCAGAAGTCTGAGATGATACAGATACAAGGTGAATGGTGGCATCTTCAAGCAAAGTGGTTTGAATCAGTGACAATCTAATTTTTTTTTTATGCAAAGAATAGCCAGTTACTTAAGCAAAGCCAAAATACTTGGAATACGTCTCTATTAATGCAAACATGCATCGTGGAAGACACACACAATGAGGCAAAAACAGCAGCTGAGAACACCCGCTGTGACCCTTACAGCTGTGAGAACCACCTGTCGTGCAAGGAAAAGACAATGCAGTTATCACAACACAGCACATGCCCAGACCACTGGCACCCATATGGCTGTACCCAGTGGCTGAAGTGGAACTATTGAGCTGCTAGTACTGGAACTATAACTATAGGTACACCTAATATCTTCCCAGTGCTGCGGATGAACATGCCGGCTGCACAAGCTCATTTGATCACTCTCCTGATGTCCTCATCTAAGAAGAAATGCCAAATATGCCATCCAAACAGCAGAATGATATAGAAACACCTGAAACTACACTCTCAGCTTCTCTGAATGCTGCTTTTCATGCACAGATAGAAAATTTCATTTGAAAGAGGAGCTGGAGGTGATATTAGGATGTTCTTTCTCCTTTTGTCTCTACTGTGTAGATGCAAAAGTATGTGTATTCTAGGCTGAAGGGCTGTGACTTGAGGGATCTTTTTTTTAAAGCCTTTCTAAAATGTTTGTCTCATTTTACCCTATCTAATTGTGAGCCTTTATTTCAGAAAACAAGTTAAACATAAACAAAACAAGAAAAATAATTTCTTAACAATAAGAAGTTTATGAATACACATAAACAGTGTCAAATATACTCACATTGCTCTCCTCTTATGAGTCACACTGAACACTCTTCTCAAAGCATGTTCTCCTAAAACAAACTTTAATGTTGGCTCTGTGAGCTGTCTGAATAACAGACTTAGTGATTTCTCAGCAGCATGAACCATGTTAGGTTACAGGTCATTTAACCAAATTGCTTTTGATTTTTGAAATGTGCAGACTGCCTTTGCTGAAGGACCTGTTGGCATGAGAATGCATATTTAAGGTGCATTAAATATGCTAGTTATATAAAAAAGAATGATGTAATTGTTATATTCGTACATGAAGGCACAGAGGTGAATATGAATTTAATTCTCCAGAGTGATCTGTTAGGATTTTGCATTCAAAATTTGACCCAAAACATTAAGATCAATTTATTTTCCATTTCAGAATAGAAAGCTTTATTAATCTACCATCAAATATCCAAAAATATTATAAATAGCACCCTTAACAACAAATTGAACTTTTCTTTTTATTCTTATAGGATGGGCTAGATAAACTAAATTTTTTTAAATTCCTTTTTATTTCCACATATAATTTCATCCTGCAGTAATCTGTGGTAGATATGATGATATATTGACTGTCAACAGTAAAATTTCTGTCAAAATGTTTTGGCAAGCATAATTTTCATTAAGCTATCAAGAAGGGAGTCTTGGTGCTTCAGGCCCAGCCATGAGACATCCCAGTCAGAAAGACAGATTTGGGCTATGCTATCTGTTGGGATAGTGACAAAGGCCTCAATGCAGCTAAAGGAGTTCCACAAAGCAGAAGACAAAGGTCATTGCAGCAGGCTTTCTCCGGTTAACAGTAACTTTGCATTCTCATTTACAATTCCAGCCAATTTATTTTCACACTACCGAGGACACAATGCCTTAAATACAAGCTTCAAAACTATGAGTTTGTAGATCTTAGTAGAAGAACTAATACCAAACTAGGTGCCTCTTCGTCACAGAACAGTTATTTATGCTAAGAGCAACGGGATGTTTCTCCATTCATGCCCAGCAGTCAAGAAAGGTTACTGTATTTTAAATAACTTTGTCAAATGTTGTTGATCAGCACATGGCTATGCCCCTTCAGAAACTCTTTCAGCTTGTGCATACTTGCCCTTGTATCTGAATGTCTTCAAGGATGTTGTCCAGGAATTAGTCTGTGTAGCTATCGGTTCTTCTCGTCCTCCTTCTAAATTAACTTCTAGTGAGTGTCTTAAAGAAATCAGGCTATTACAAAAGGCTAGGTTGTGCAGCAGTGAAGAGAAACAGATATTATTTATTTATTAAAACAGACTTCCAGATGGTTCACAACCACCACATTGTGCAAACAGCTAGTTTAAACAACCGCTTGCTTTTATTGTCGTTACCCTCCAGTTTCCTTCTGCCATGTCCCACTAGTGTGTGTTGTGCTTCCTTACTTCAGCTTGCGTCCAAGCAATATACATTATTTGAGATAAGAGCTTTGTCTACTTATAAGGTTTCTAGGAGCCTTGGTAAAACAAAAATGGTAACAATGGATCATCAAATGAGAATACAACTGTCCCTATGACCAGAAATATAGAAGTCAAATCAATCTGGTAGTATACACCTATTGGTTTTGAAATTGCTTAGGAATGAAGTAACTATGCTTTTACCAAAAATATGTTATTTCTCATAAATATCTAACCCTAAAAAGCAGGAAAACATGAAGCTAATGCATTAGTCACAGCCTGTTGTTCACACAGCATGTTTCCACACAGGAACAGCTTCTGAGTCTCCAGAAGGAATTTTTTTTGCCTCCAGCTGATAATGAAACACGCTACTTACAACACATTAATCTCCCTCACAGAACAGTGCAAAACCTTACCTACAACCTCAGCAAAATAACAAGCACTCAGCCTTGAGATGTTTGCCAAAATTAGTTGTGCAGTGTGTCACACCTGTTACAGTATAAGACCCCAGCAGATGTTTTGCATTGTAGTGTGAAGAAGAGCTGTGTTGTTAGTGTCCATGGAAAATGTAAAGTCTCACCAACTTGTCAAGGGCAGATCCAAAAGGAAATTGAGTGTAGCAAGCTCCCTGACTCAGTTTCTTGCATCCCTGGTTTCTCCATCAGATATAAACCACCCATAACTCATCAGGTTCACACTGTCCTAAGAAGAACCTGAACTCAGGCATCCCACGTACCTCAGTGACACTTGTTGCATGCAATGTTGGGAAACCCATGGAAGGCCCAGCTTCTTCAACACCAAGTGCACATAAGCTGATTGACTTAAGGACTAATCAGGTAGACATCGCTAGACTTGCTTGTCCTAACCACCTCTGGTAAGGACAATCTTTTTCTGCAGCAAATTCCAGCATCTTCATAATGCCTATACCCGCATATGATCATGTATGCAATACAAATTCAGGACTGAATGTGACTAAGGTTCATGCTTAAAATGTTGTATTGATCCACCTCATCCTATCTGTTGTGTTTTTCACAGCTATAAGGTGTTGCTGTTCTTCAGACTTGTGCCATCATAGACTGCCTTGGCACATTTGATACTATTAACTACATCCACTGAAAACCGACTCAGGTATTCCTATGCCCTTGTGAGGTATATGCTTTAAAAGCAGACAACAATAAATACTTGCAACCCTGTTAATATTTTAACAGGGTGAATATTATCCCTGAAGATATTTTTCTGTGCTGAAATTTTAAACCTATATTTCAAGATAATGATATAGAGCACATATATGTAGGACGTTCAGATTGGATATCAGGAAAAATTTTTACGCTGAAAGGGTTATTAAGCATCGGAATGGGCTGCCCAGGGAAGTGGTTGAGGCACCATCCCTGGAGGTATTTAAAAGACAGGTTGATATACTGCTTAGTGATACGGTTTAGTCCCTTCCAACCTAGACAATTCTATGATTCCATGTTTTATTGTTCATTTTCTTGCCACTGCTTTAAGTGGTGGAAGAAAAAGCTTGCAATTCAGATGAGCTACTTCTCTGAAACTGTAAGACAACTAGCAATTATAGATGGTTTAGACAAACGGAATTCTGCCCCTACTACTAAGATCCCAATTATCTTACATATAAAATGCCATGAGGAAACAACGAAGAACTGGGAATGATAAGAACTGTCTTTAACAGGTGCGTTTGTGTAAGTCATTCTGGGGTTACACTTGAGTAACGGTGGCCTGGTTGCTCTAAAATAAGGATAAGCCAGCTCATTAGTGGCACTGGAGCACTCAGTGATTGAAACATGACCACATTTACAAAGGATGCCAAAAATATGTCAAAATGTTATTAGTACCCTCAGTGGGAGCAGAACCTTAACTTATCCCCACATAACTGGATAGCCTAGAGATACGAAATGTGAAAAACAGCTAGTGTGTTGTTTGGGCAATACATGGCCAATTCAGTATATTCATCATTCAGGTGAAACAGAAATTAAAGAGACTCTTGCTCATACTTTCTATCTTTAGCTCTGGAGGATACTACTTCATACAAAGAGTTTCCATTTCTTATTTTCACCCATTAATCACAGTCATGCCTGAGGGCTGAAAAGGAAGCATCAATGAACATGAAAGGGCTCCCTGCAGACCTTGTCAGACAAGAGAGCAAAAGGGCACTCACCAGTCACATGTTGGAAATGTGCATAATTCCTCCATTTTCTTTCTCTGTGTCCCACTTTGACCTCTTTGAGAATATACTTGATATGAATTAGTGCCCTCCTTTTTGATATATGGGCTTTGTATTTCCACAGAGCATTTTGTATGTAAGTATTTGAGCTAGCTGAATCACTCCCAGCCTACACTGTACATTTTCAAAGGGACTATAACCACAGAGAAAGAAAATTACAACTTTTAGCTTTATTGGAAATGCTGTATCTGGCTCTAGTTAGTTAGCTACGTGAATAATTGAATGAGTGTACAAACAACTAGAAATGACATTTCAGTTATTTTTGCTAGCTTGGAAGCTGTTAATCTTGTAATTAAAGGGTTCAGATTTGAAATTCTATTACCGTATTTCTGACAATGAAATATTTCCACAATAGCTCAGGGACTGGAACTCAGACAGGTAAGAACCATCTTGATAATTTTCTCTACAGCCAAAGAGATTCAGGCTGGGACCAGTGTGCCCTCAAGCACTCATCACAAGTAATTACTCTGCAGAGGGAACACAGCCAGAGAAATGTTACAGCATTACTATTATTACTTTTTTGGATTAAGTAATAAATATTTAAGAGAGTAAAGCTAGCCCACATGAAATGACAAATGAGCACATGCCAAAATCCCACCTACTCAGTTGTGTACCTTAAGGCCTCTTCAACCTGAAATAAACACCAAAAAATATTTCTTTCCTTAACAAGATAAACCCTCCTTCCAAGTTAAACTCTATTGTGATATTAGTTACTTTTATAAATGCTTCTGATCTATTTCTTCCAGAAAAATAGAGTGAGGTCAAACCAACATCAGACAGTTCAACATGGGGTGGTTTCCATTTTAGAGCTAAGGATGCTTCTCAGTCTTTTTTTTTTTCAGTTTGCAGATCTCCGGGCTTGTCTGAGAGAGGTGCAGATCTTTGTATAGAGTAACCCTCCTGAGCACAGGATTGCATTTTTTTAGATGCTTTTGCACAGAATTTTAGGGTAATTGGGACTCTCAAAGACTCACAGACTCTGGAGTGAAAATCAACAAATCTGTTCTTTTTCCATTGCCATGTCATGCTTAGTCACTCACTGCCCACTCATATACTCTGCCATACTAAATTTTGTGCCAGAAAATTTACAAAAATAAATGGTAAAGAAAAAAAAAATTAACTGTGAGGCATTTATAAAAATCTCATTTTATATCTAAGAAGTTCGCTTCCAATGACCTCATTATTTGATCTTTCACTACACTTTTCTGTAATGCAAGGAAGCAAGATGAAGTTTAAATGGACAGGTATGGTATAAATCTTAGGAAATGAGATATTTATAATTCTGAGAAGTTATTTCTAGTCATTCTAATATTTCTCTGATTTTTATAACCTATCAAAGTTTTGCAAATAAAAAATGGTGATTTTGAGGATTAGCTGGATATTGTAGTATGTTCTCAGTCCTAACTTTACATTCATTTCAAAACAATTTTTGTTTTGCATATAGTAATAATATAAAGACCCCCAAACAGCATAGGTTAATCTTATTTCTTTAGATCAAAAGCATAATTTATTATCAGTTTTTAAAATACAGAAAAAATTATTGGTCATCTGTGGAAATAGTCCATGGAAGGTGTAAACTAGACAGATTTTTAAAGGAGGTCTTATTTACTTGCCTATTCATTTTGCAGCAAGGGCAATCTACCTATTTGGTGTATCTGAACTTCTTCAGGTCATGGACACAGGAATGAGGATATCTGTCGTGTACTGCCAATATTTCTAAAATGTCAACACCTCAGGCAATCCACTGAATGCAGTTTAGCCCCATCTGAACTATGAAAAATTTACTCCTTCATGAATCAGAGGTGCATGTGCCATTCTTCCAAATATCTGCTTTTCATTTTGAAGCTTCTGCTTCTTTAAAAGCACCTGTCATATTATCTGCTCCAGTTTTACATCACATCCTTCTTTTTTCATGCATCTACAACAAATAAAAATTTTTTACATACATAAAAAATCTTCAACTAATATAGAAAAAAACCCTAAAAAATAAGACATTGAAGAAGTATCTTCTTGTCTGCTTACTACCATTATTGCTTTGTTCTAGAAGATTCTGGGGAAGTTTATATTTCAAATGCATATTTCTATAAGGAAACAGAACACGGTTTTCACACAAACTGATACATCTAACTAGAACAGTATGAGGAAATTCAGGAGCAGTAAATCCTTGAACGTAATCACTTCATTTCTAACAAAATTTAAAGTGTGGTGTAGCAAAGGTGCTGATATGGATCTGCAGTAAAACTGTAAAGTTCCCAGAAATTTGCTTGACTTTGACTCCACCCTACAAAGATAAATGCACATTTCTTTCAAGCAATCCGTCTGAAGCCCACAGACAAAACTTGAGTGCTTAGAGGCAGACTCTACAGCTCATTTTTATAAAAAAAGGATGCCTTAGAGATTCTTGGCCTCAGAGGTATTGATTGAATTAAACATTAAACAGACAACTTAGTTACTCCTTGAAAAATGCAGCCTTACAAGATCAGTTTGATCTGAGCTTCAGTAAGAGAAAATCCCATCTCATTAATCTGGTAGAGGTGGGCTGGGTTCTGAGGGGTAGGGTTAATAAATCATAAAGTAATGGTAACTGCGAGGTCATTTCCAAGCATAGAAGAGTAGTGGGATATTGATCCAATCCTTTTTTTTTTCCTCAGGGCAAAATTCATATCTCCTCAAAAACCAAAAATTAACAAAATGCCGGATGTAACTTAAAACATTTTCCAGTTTCAGGCTTCTAACCCAGACATTGGGCTCTGGGATCAGGCTGGTGATTCCTGGTTTCTGTCTTATCTGTCTCTGTAAGGTCAGTGGGCACTCAACACAGCGTACCTTCTCCCACAGCACCTGTCATGGCCAGAGCTGCCTCCCTGAGCTGTCCTACAAGGTCACTGCTCTCTCTTCCTAATCCTGTCTCGGGGCTCTCTGCAGCAACATGCAGCCAAAAATAAAGGCCTCTAAAAAAAAAATCAGTTATTTGTTCTTTGTCATAAAGAAATTAAAAGTAAATTTTGACAAGTAGATATCAGATTTCATATATAATTCTCTACTTCTATTTTATTTATTTTTTATATATATATTTTTACTTTTTTTCTTGGCAAGGTCTAAATTTTGTCGTAAGCGACCTTACAGGTCCTGAGCAGGCTCGAGCCAACTGCGTGCTTCAGATACATAATTATTAGACAATAATTCATATCAACTTGTGCCCATAGGAGTGAATCTTGTCCCAGACATTTCCCTTGTAGGCAAGTTTTTTAAAATATATTGCAACTGCAATCCACATTTACTTAGTTCTGCCTCTGCCCCCCCCGCCCAAGAATCTTATTATCTATAGAACTAAATAAAGCTCGAGGGTTTTTCTCTATTCTGAATATTATACTGTGTAAACTTAAGGCAAATATATGCTGGGAACACTATAATAAATTGTTTAGTATGAATCTAAGCAACCGTGGAAAAAGAGGATCATATTCAGGCTAGTTCAGTGGAACTTTTCGTCAACACTTAGGACAAAACACACCAGAAATAATGTTAAAAAATACATCAAGGATCTGATGTACTGTAATTTTTTTTCTGAACAATCAACACATCTGCTGAGGTCTAGTGCATGTGCTAAAAATGTTTTATTTTTTAGCTTATAAACAACAGTTGCATCTATTTAATTCATACTAGTTTGAAAACTAATTTATGCAACCTGATGAAACTACTTGGTGGGTACTCTTGCAGTGGTTCAGTTATAATTTATAATTTTTACTTAAGTTTACAAATACAACCAAACCAACATAATCTGAGCTAATTTGAATTTGAACTGCACAGAGGAATATTACCAAGCCATTCAAAATACTCACTTGTTTCAGACATAAAAGGGTACTGCTTTGTGCATTTCTAGGGCCTAAGATGCCTAGAATTTTAGTAAGTACTTTGACCCACAGTCTTGTAAGAATTAATTAGCTCCCTATGCCAGACGAATTTGCCATAAGATCTCTCTACAATAGAGAGGCCAGAGGGAAAGCTACCCCATTGGTTTGGATCTACCACTTATAGCTTGTTTTTTTAACCTCCTTCTGTACAGACACCCACGACAGTAAGTTTGATTCAGAGTTCAGCATAGTTCTCATCTGTACGACTCAGACCAAAACTTTATCTAGGTCTTAAGGCATCTCTTTTTCATTTAACTCTAAGTATTTAGATTATATTGCAGACTTAATTATGAGACAAACAGGAGTTAATATGAGATAAGCAAAGAGATTTCAATTCAACCAGAGAAGAAAGTTCTTAGCTCTGATTGACAAAAGTTCGATGCAACTTTATTATTGTTGGCATTAACTCATCAAAACAGATCAGAGCCTGAAATTTCTACTGACCAGCTACTAAATCCAGGAATATTAATACCTGCAGAAATAAAAAAAAAGAAATCCATGAGCTGAAATTCAAATTATTTCTGGCATTCATGAAAAGTCTAGGCATAATGCCTTGTCAGGAAAGGAAGAGTTTGCAATCTGTGTAGTACAGATGCAAAATGTTTGCCCTTACAGAGCTTGAATGTATTTTTATTTTTATATTTTTTTGAAATTGTATATTTATAGTTTCAAATTCAATAATCAAAATGGAAAAAACTGAGATGTTAAACAAAACATACCTCAATAGATGAAACATATTTGCCATATTTCTCTTGCAAAAATAAACTTCTGGCAAAAATAATTAATGTGCCATGGAAGAAAAGACTTTTCCTAACTACAAAGACTTCCATTTTAAACACGAACCCTTGTAAACACTAAGACACTGAACAAGAATGTTTCTCCAGTATTACCATAGCATTAATATATGCCTAGAGCACCATAAATTGAGTTCTATATGCATAAAGCTAGTTGACATTTTTAGTAACACTTTGTTTCAGAGAGCATCACAGTTTCATCTGGGAAATTTCACAGCCTAATATTTAATATTTCCACTATATTTTAGGACAAATGAGGTGGAAGAAAGGTCGTGGAAACTCCCAATTTATAGAAAGCATAACACATCAAGTCTGCTCCCGGCAGCAACTTTAAGCTTTTTCTCTTCCTGCTCAAAACAGTCAGTCCCTGAGAAGATGGGATTTTCTTTCAAAGGTTTCTCTACTTTTTAAAAAAAAAAAAAGTTGATAAGGAAAAGAGACATGGAGAGTGATAGATTTTAATTTCTTTCATTTTAATTAATCTCTAAAGTTTCTGTCCAATAGTACAGAAACTGGGAGATTTGACCTTTCTCAAGTAGTCACAGAAGAGAGGTAGACAAGCAGTAGATTGCAACAGATGTAACTGTGATACTTCTGGGCTTACCTCTTCCCTCCCTGAAAAAGCCAGTTTGGAAAAAATAGAAACAGGGAAAATCAAAACCAGAGACTCTTCGAAGGATTTCACAGTAGTAGTTCCTGGTATATGATATCATAACACTATAACATAACAACTATTGCAGAATATTAATGTAGGGATTAACCTAGATTTTTCCATACTAAAATTAGTTGCCTATCTTAGCTACTGACTTATGCTGTTCTTTAGTCACTGGAAGGACACATGGACTTCCCAAGATGATTGTTTCTTAAGACATGCCAGTCTGCCTCTGTGGCACAATTCCAGCAGGGATGGACCACCATCACGATGGCTCATGAGGATCCCTGAAGGACTCCAACAATGACCATCAGAACTCCATCTCTTCCCAAGGGAATCTAGAAAGTGTACACTAGACACTCAACTCTTTAGGCAGCTAATGAATTAAATGGAGTCCTCTCTTTATCCAGCACTCAGTGGCTACATCTTTCGTGTATTGATTCCCCTAAACACAAAAAACCACTTGAATGCAGGAGGCCACTTAGAGGGACAGTGAGTCCTATTTTGTGTCCAAGTTTCCTTATTCTACCTCTAGTGCCTACCCTGTGTGCACAAAAAGACAGACACAGGGCTACAGGCCAGGGGCAAAAATCACTACGATGAACCTGCATATCAGTAATACACAAAGCGACCAGATCACAATTGAGAGCACTATCTGGAAACTTCTCTGTTTCCTGGATGCTTTGCAGCTATGAGGCAATGAGACATGATTTCCTTTCTTTTTCTGCTCCAAGCCATACAACAGCACATAACAGCCTTGGCATTCACATGAAGAAAATGAGCTCAGATGGTCATCAGCAGCTATTCTGCTTCTATGCCACCTCTGTTTTCCTGTCACCTCTAGTGCTCTGGCCAAAAGCAACGGCTTAGAGTTTGATTTGACCACTGGCTCTAAGATCCCAGCTTGATCGGTTGTCATGATAATGAGTAGACAGTGGTAACAAGTTACAGAAAGAAATCCATGTTTCCACCACTGAGCACTGGCTGTTATTTGCAGTAATTAAAACATTGCTTTGGAAGTTACTCTCTCTGCCCAGCTGAGAGCTCTTGCCCAGAACTTTTGCCAGTCATGTCCAGCTTGGCTTCCTCTGAGTCTTTAACAATTAATATGCTCAGAGAAACCTGATTAAAAAAAAAAAAAAAACCTGATTAAGGATTAAAATTCCTGCATTAGAACAGGAAGGGTCTATACCACTTATTCTGGAAGTATGTGGGAGCTTTATGCACACAGCCCAGTTTCCACAAAGTAAACATTTAACAGAAAGCCCTGAAAAACTCATGAGGTAAAACTAACAGGGCTAAGGAAAGGTGCTTGTAGCAGACAGAATAAGCAGAGGGAAGTAATGAAGCAATATAGGTCAGCAAGAGAGTGCCATAAGAAGAGGCCCAGCACAAGCAGCTACAGTTTAAAGGGAGGAAGTTTAGAGCGCTGCAAATATCTAAGCAGCAGGAATGACCTAAGAAAAGGTGGATGAGTTCAAGAGTGGCATTTTTTTGTTTGCCTAGGTCTTCACAAAAAAAAAAAAAAATGCACATATCTCAATTTACAGTAACATTTCACTATGGGATAGATTTGCGTTTTGGGTGAAGAAAAAGAACAAAGGGGGAGTAACCTACCACAACTGAGTACAATAAGCACTATAGTGAGTAAGTGGCCATACTGCTTAGGCTGTGTGGAGAGTCCTAATAGAGACAAATAGCACTGCTGCCTGGCATGATACATGAAAAATCGCTTCAGCATTTCACTGAATCATAACAGTTCACCTAATGTAATGACTACAGAGAAAAGTTATCTGATCTAAAGGAGCGTTTTATCTAAGTGGGATATTTTTTTCATCCTGAAAACTGTCAGAATCACCTGAATCCCAGAACCTGTCTATTTGAGTTGAAGAATCAAGCACCATAAGCGTCTTGCCTGCACTTTGTGTTTAACATGAAAAAGTGTCTTGCCGAAAAAACAAGCAAAGTGCCAATTTTGCAAGTCAAACGAAGCTTGACTTAATTTAAGGGCTTTCAATAAGTTTTTGATCAGTTGCAAGTTTAACCCTACACATCTTTCACAAGCACTTCTAGGACAGAAGTAATAAATGAACTCTATTTCATTCACACGCCTCTAGCTCAGTCCCTGAACCAAGATGGAAAGAGTAGATCCTCTTCTGTCCAAAGAGCAGAAGAATTTCAACGTAAGAAAAGTGCCCTTGGCACAGCTACCATGTAGGTCTATCCAGTGGTCTGCAAGAACAACTTAGTTTTACAAGAGGCCAGTTTTTGTGTCAAGGTAATTCTGGCCATTGACAGTGTACAACATGGTAGGAAATATAAGCTTTGTAAAAATTCCTTAAGTGAAATATATAAATAAGTTAATAAACACACAACACACACTCTTTAAAGGGTATCCAGAAGCTTCCTTTTTTTTTTTTTTTTTTTTTTTNTTTTTTTTTTTTTTTTTAGGTGTTGGAAAATTAGTCATATGGTCTGCTTTCAAAAGATCCAAGCCACTGATTTTCCTTTAACAGCAGTTCTACAGGTACAATGAACTGAATCAGTACATAAAGTTACCACCATTCCCCTGGGAAGACAGCTGAAATCACACGCCAATTAAAATATTTCAATGTGTTCGCCTAATAGCAAAATATTACAGCAGCCTACACAGCTCAGTAGCGTTCTATATATAAAAATATCTTTCCAGAAATAACTACTCTGCTGTATTGGACTACTAAATTTCCCAGAGGACCAGTTACTGTTGTTTTATATATTAACACCCTTGCTGCAGAGTGAAAGTACTGAACCTGAATACATTTGCAGTAGTTTGCTTATTGCCTACAAATGGCATTTAAGCAACAGCAATAGTGCTTTAGACTTGAAAGGCTTTTGCTTTCGAAATTTTGGCAAGTTGTTGGAATAATTCTGTTCTCCATTCCCAGTGCATTAATCTCAACACAGTGGGTATATATTCTCAGTCAAATTACTGTGAGGGGAGAAAGCCTTGCAGTTGTCTGAACGCAATGAGTTTGGCAAGATAGCTCTATTATTGTACTTTTTAATCTGACGTTTTTTTCACTGCTCAGCAAGAGCAAGTAATCAGAACAGAAAGTGATTCCAAAATGTAAATTAGGGTGTCTGATGTAGGGATCCAGTGCATATAAAAAGTCTTGCATTGAAAACATTTCCTTTTCTAGTTCTCTGCTGGCAATCAAACCTTTGAAATTAAAGAACTGCTTTTCTAATCCTGATATCATTTTAGTGTTTCTTTTAACAATGCAGTACATGGGCACACACATATCATACATCTTTGTTTAGAGGTTGCAGTTTCTATTAAATGTAATTACTTCTTTCTGTGGATTTAAATCAAGGATAGGTTAAAGGAAAGGCAGTTTCTATTAAATACCATAACTTTTCACAGAAATATACATGTTAAAGATGTCTGGCAGGGGTGTGGCTACAAAATTAAGTCTTTTAGTAAGGCACAGCACTGCTAAATAAAAATACATGGAACAGGACTATTGTTGAGACATCTCAGTTCAGACTGTCAGTCTAATGCAGTAGATATTCAAAACAGCTAAGACCACATACCCTTCAATCACTGCCTCTTGCAAACAATTATTTTTATTACAATTATTCTAATGAGGATGTTAATAATTCAGAATCTGTGGGATCAAACCTTTAAGTAATGTTCACAAGCATTGCTTGAAATTTTGTTCAGCCAACTTAAATATTTATTCTGGCATAGGAATTTCAGGTTATGGTGTTTAAATAACATGGAATTAAGAATTGAACTTAAGCATATATTGGTAAAAGTTCAGAAAACATTATTTAGAAGATGCCTCACGACGTTGCTTAATCAATTATTTATAGAAAAGGGAGTAGTTAATGTGCATGTAACATTACTGAAGTATAGAGAGTACAAAGGATAGAAGTATATGACTCAGTAAGTATGGAAGAGTAGATCAGTATGCTCACAGAGACTCACTAAACTCAGTAAAGATTCTAATATAGATCTGATTGTAGAAATTGAGCTCCAGCTCTTGCTTTGACGCAGAGCCATGTGATACAGGGAAAAGATTTGACCCTTATCCAACGTATTACTAAAATCCCTGTATATCCAGGAACGTGTATTGCTTCACTGACTTTGCTGTAGCTATGTACACACACTATTATTATTTATTATTTGCATTATGGTAGCTGCCATCAAGGACCAGGGCTTCAGTGAGCTAGTCATTATAGAGACATTTACAGAGCTCAGTTTTCATGAGAGGCAGTATATCAGAAGAGACAAGCACGATTGGGAAGGATGACCTTACAAATGAGCAAATTGAGGAGGCAAGTCTGCTGAAGTCACACTCATTGTTTCTGTGTGTAAAGTTACAATCATCCTAAAGCATATTTCAAAACAGCGTTCTCTAGTAGAAATGAAGGAGACATATCTACATAACAAGAGTTTATAAGAACTCTTGTTTAAGCAAAGTGCATATAATTTCTAAAACTTTTTTTTTTCACTTTCTTGCACATGCCTGTATGGAGGGGTTTTTCTAAACTCATTTCAGTTTTCCCAGACTGTTATACGTATTTGGGTCATGGACAGAATTAATCACATTTACCTAAATTAATTTTTCTACGTAGCACTATCATCCTTGATTTATTATCATTATGTGCATAACAGTATTGGAAAGAAAATAACATTATTGAGAAAAAAACCCAAACAAATATCATACATGAAACAGGCATCTATTTCCTGTTTCTGTTTAATAAGAAAGTAGATACTGAACAAAAAGACATTTAGCCTTGAACCAAACAATGGTTCTGGGAACAGCTGATCATTATTTCGATCAACATGATCTTGAAAGTTCAGCACTTGCCCTGGATACAGGGCAAAGCAGAAACAATGTCTTTCAAGTTAAACAAAGGCATGCTTCTGTAACAAACTTGTCAGCAATAAGGACCATAAGCACGGCAAGAGTGGAACACTGCATTTGGTATCATGTCCGCATAAGGAAAAAATTTTAAACTTGAGAATTTTATTTATTAGCATTAGGAATGCTCTTTGACTATATTTTCAGCTATGCTTTCAGATGGTTAAAAGGAGTTTAGGCTAAATCCCCAGATTTAAATTCTCTGAAGTATTAAGTGTGCTTGAAAATAAAATTGCGATCCAGACCATAATTTCTGAAGCTAGCACATTGAATCAATAGAATAAGCCTTTAACTTCAATCCAGGCACTAATGTACTAATATAACCTTGACCAAATTTGAATTTTGCAGATTTTGCCAAGCACCAACTCCTATAAACTGTTTCAAGTATGATCTACAGGACTTACTGCCATCTTAGCTATGAAAACTAAAAAAACAGCTTCAGAAGTTATTTAAAATTAGCTTTACTGCAAGTATTCACTTTGAAAATGTAGCTAAAGCTATCCAAAACACCAAAAGTGTCATTTTTAGATTCTGTCTTTTACCTTGCCTTTAAGATATCACAATTATGCTTCATACAGTTTGGAAACTTCAACAATAGATTTGCTTTAACTGTCTCCATAGCTAGAGAAATTTTTTCACCCGCAAATTAATGACCCCATCAAAGACTTCTGTAGCAGACAGAAAAATAAACAAAACGAAGAGGAAAAGAAAGTCAAACACTACTTGGCACTGCTTCTGATTTTACAGTGAAACTCATTATATTAGACAGCTAAGCTTCAACCACAGTTCCTTGGTTATATGAAAATCCTAGCTTTCCTATTTTTGTTTTAAATAAAAAGCAAAAAGAAGAAATGTTTGTGTTGGCAACCTCCTATTTGTGCAAAAATTATTGGAAATACATCCATAAAAAGTTCAAATTCTGCACATGCTTTAAAATAATTTGAAATACTTTTTATGATCCCATTCCTTTTAAGCTAAGGCCATAATGAGAAATGAATTGTGTTTTAGAGAGAAATCCAAGGCTGATTTCTGTAGTTTGGTGATATCCCAGGACTTGGGTGTTTGAAAACATAAGAAATGACAAAGCAGGAAGACCTAATCTGTTCTCGAACACAGGAAATGCTCAGTTTTTTAATTCATTGCTATGTCTTCACCGAAGACAAAATCTATCAGAAATTTACTGATGAGTAAATGCACAAAAAGTTCTTACAAATAGTCCTGTGTGCAATATCTGCAGCAAAGCTGAAATGTTTTTCAAAAACTAGTTGTACATACGAAGCAATACAGGAAACTTTGTCTTAGAGCTTCGGTTTCCACATTGCCTGTTTAACTAAAACACCTGCACTTTCTCCAGATCACTTAACAATAATATGATTGTAAATGCACCTGAATTTCAAGGTTAAAGGGAGAAAACAGATATTGAAAGTGATTAGCACAGCTTTACTCAACAAAAGCCATAATAAGACCATATCTGTAGGTAGGGAAAAATTCTAATAAAGATACATTATGCTATGGTTCACACAATGCATGTAGAACTCCAAAATTTCAGCCTTCCTAACATTGAGAATAGCAATGTTGTAGAGAAAAAAAAAAAAGAGAGAGAAAAAAAAAACAAGCACAGACAGGTATTACTTCAAATACTGAAGACAAAAGCACCTGATTTTAAAACACTATTTCCTCCTAATGGGAATGTTTTTTTCTTAGAATGGCTTCTACAGCTAGTTGAACTGCAATCCATCTAAGCATCTTCTGGTGCAAGGCTGAGAAGCTTTGAAGAGAAAGACAAGGTTACACTCAACAAAACTGTGTAAATATTTCCAGAACGGACAGTTTTGAAAACAAATGCTGCTAAAGGTTCTATAACCACTATGCTAAAAATAAGGTAAATTTGTATTTCAGGAAACTGAAACATATCCTGTTACATTAAATACTATTAGCACAGTTACTTAGAGTTTTTATCAAGGAAACAGTTCTTGAGATGTGTAGTAAATTAAATCAAAGAAAACTAGCAATTGAGTTTTTAAAAAGAGATCTTTGGGGCTTTCAATTTTTATGATGGGAACAGACATTCCTTTCGGAGAGTCCCTCTGAGGCACAGAGCTTCCTGGAACCTTACCAACGTTATGAATTAGAGGAATTTTCATGAATAAACAAAAAGCCATTTCTTTTGACTCTTGAGCAAAACACATTAGAGAAGCATTCAGACTGCCTGTATGACCATAGTATTAGGTAATTATCACTAATTGGTCAGTAGCTAATTTCTAGATATTTCCAGGAACATGCTTGTGCAGCTTTCCCCATGAATTTGTATACTGTATATTTGCTGAAATGTTATAAGAACCTCAATATCTTTAGCAATACCAAGGCAGTGTATTGGTTCTGACTAAGATGGAGTTAATTTTCCCCATAGCATCTCTCTCTGTGGGGGCTGTGCTTTGCATTGGTAGCAAGAAAGGTGTTGATAACCAAAGTGTTTTGGCTACTGCTGAGCAGTGCTCACAGAGCCTCAAGGCTGTCTCTCCAGCATTCTCCCCTCATCAAGTAGCCTGGGGGTGGGTAAGACCTTGGGAAGCGACATGGCCAGCACAGCTGACCCAAGCTGACCAAAGGAGTATTCCATACCATGTTCCATATGTCTTCTGGAGCAACTGCTATGCATATTGAGGCTCTACTTGACAGGAAGTGGCTGGACATCACCTGCTGATGGGGAGTAGAGAATAAATTCTTTGTTTTCCTTTGCTTCCATGCACAGCCTTTGCTTTTGCTTTATTGAACCACTTTTATCTTGACCCCAGAGTTTTTTCCATCTTATTTTCTCCCTCCCTTCCTGATTCTGCTGAGGACAGGAGTTACAGAGCGCCTTGGTGGACACCTGGCACCCAGACAAGGTCAACCCACCACAAGTCCCTAAAAATGAACCTCTAAATCAATTATATTTGGGAATAAAAGAGTGTAATATCTTCTTCAGCACTGGCTAAACCTCTACCAAATCACTTTGAGCCACATCCATCTCTTCTATAACTTAATTGATAGGAATTTTTCTACGGTTGGAATATATGTTGGCCTTAAAATAGCACCTACATTTAAATGTAGATAGCTTAACATTTTGTACTGTTTTTAATCAGGTACTAGACAAAGAATGAAACAACAGGAAAAAAATATTCTCAGGTTTGCCAGGCTTTTGCTGGCAAAATTGCTGGCTGGTGAGAAAAATATTTTCAAATGTGATTAAGTGTGGAGTGCACTACTGAAAATTCAGTTTCTAGCTTTTTGTAAATGAAGGACTTAGCTGTAAACAGACAAAACACTTAAATTCTTGGATTTTTTCCTAATGGGTATTCCAAGTGCCCGAAGTACAAATTCCAGTGTGGAATCTGTAAAAGTAATCTCAAATCAAGTGCCAGGTTCCAAATCAGCCTAGTTAGGATCACTTATTATTTTATGTTTGTGATTATTAACTGTATGGAATTTACATAGGTCTATACTCAATCTACATACATCAGCTCTGAGTCTCATCAGAGCATTCCTGTTGCATTTCCACTTTCTTCTCTTGCTGATGTTTGCCTATCACAGAAGACTCTCTGTGACTTACTAAAGATCTCTGACTCACATATCAAGTTTATTAGTGATAACCTTGAACTCTCTCTGCACTTGAGATTGTGCATAGCCTATACAGAAACTTTTTCATAGGTTTCATTACCTTTGCCAACCTCTGCATTAGTTTTGCTAAGAGCACCAGAGTCAGGAGTGAGCCAATAAAAGTTTTTAAACAAATGCTTTTCTCCATTTCTTTTCCCCTCTGGGTCTGTTCTCAGACTGTTGTATGAATTACTGGGTGTATCCTGCTGTTATTGCCCTCTATGAAAGTGTTGTCATTTACTTGCCTGCAACCTGGATCAGCCTATAAGTTATATAACTGAAAGTTTCTGCGAAGAGGAGAATATTTTATTGTTAGCAAACACAACTTCCTCTCATAGTTCAAAACTAAGCTATGTATTAGCAAATCATAATGAATATTTAATTCTCACTACTTGTTCTCATCATGGGGTCAGCTCTAACAGCCATTTACTGTTGTCTCGCAATTGCAAAAAAAGCAAAAATTACTCCCCAGAACTGTTGATCATTTACCTCCAGGGAATGTCATAAAACATGAATTCTGACTTTAGAGGGGACACTTAAAAGTAACTGTATACTGCTTTTCCTCTCTAAAATTAATAAATCCTCATTTCTGGCAGGAAAAGACTTAATAATGTGACTTGTTTTCCAGTCCCTCTAGATTGCTGTTTTGTTGGGTGGTTGGCCTGACATCACAGCACTTTGCTACAATTTTACGCCTGCCATTTACTCATTCCATGCAGCATAAGAACCTACTGTTGCCTCCTCCAGTAAAATCTTTTCCTCAGTGGACTTCTGGCACCAGCAAGTTGGAGATACGCAAGTGCTGTAATGGAAAACATCTGGTTCATTTGATAGGAAAAAAGAAGAAAATGAATTTATATTAAGATCCTCTTGAAACTTTGAACTGCAAAACAGCATTTGTGTTCTGTTGAGAATTGCAGCAACCTTCTATTCTTTGCATTTATTTGAGATCACAAAAACTCATGTGATAAAGCATGTAAATAAAATTCTTGTTTACGTGATATTCCATTTACTAGGAAGACATGTTTGTCAAGAAAGAGGATTATAACACTTTTTCGTTTCACTTGTTTGACAGATATGTTATCAATGGTGCAAGAACAATTTCAAAGAGAAGGGCGGAAGCTGGCTTACCAAAGATGCGAGTGAGCTCCAGGAGGAAAATATAAATATCAAAACCCAAAGAGAACATTTAAATGGTGCTGGATTAAGGCAACTGAGAATGTATGAAAGCAGGGAAAAGTCAGAGACTGGAATATGAGAAAATTAACCCAACTGGAAATGCAGAGGAAGTTATCAAAGGGATTCAACATAGAAAGTAATGGGGGGCAGATAAGACAGTTTTATGGCAGCTTTTCAGAGACTGGATTCTAAAAGGCAAGAAATTGCTGTAACAGGGAAGCACAATAGGTCCATGTAGTAAGGGAAATGAAGAATGTAGGGATATTTTTACGAGTAATCAAGTGTAACACATAATTCAAATGCTTTAGCAGAGTTCACTTTGCAGTTAAATTACAATTCTCATAAATGCTAGGGAAGCTGGTATTGCCTTCAAGCAGATATAAAGTCATGTATTTTATTTGTTGTGAATCTTAAACATTAAGATTTTGTTTAACAATCTGTTTAGCCACTAACCTTTTCATTATTCACAGAGAAAATATTACTTTCCAATTTACTTTTCAAAAGTGTCAGGAATGCAAGTGATGGGTCCACAATTAATATGAATATGTATGTGCATCAGAAATTTCTGAGGACTGCCCTGAAAATCTTTTAAGAATCAAGCAACCATGTAGTTGAAGGCTTATACAAGGCAAGTAGATTACAAGAAGATATGCAACACTATACTATGAGCAAATGACTCATAAGTAGCCCATAAACAATATTACTATAAAACAATAGAAATTATTGAGCAAAATCAAAACTCATTCACACAGAAAAATAAGGTTTATTGAGTAACAAACCGGTATAGTGGGTTATCTGTGTGAATATATTTGCATTAATGAAAAAAATACCATTTCTACCTTTACTTTCTCATTTATGAGGGATAAGTACAGCTACAGATCTTTCTACAATAGAATTTGTGGAGGGCCCAGCACAAGGACCAAATGCCCCAGAGAGAGGTGGGAGTCCACAGTGACTGCAACTATATCATCACTACAAATCAGAGAAATAATGAGATGAATTAAAAGAATACAGAAAGAAGAAAGGTAAGAGATCTTGCAGCTTCCAAACAGGCAGCATCACAGGCAGTGGCAATGTGAGATGGAGAGGAGACAGTAAGTAAAGAAGAAGACCCCATAGTAGCATTCAGAGGTCTTAAATAAACTAATGACAAAGAACTGCACAAAAAGCAGAAGCATGAACATATGAATGAGCAGGATTCTAAATAAATTGCAAAATAACATAGACAAAAAACACAGAAAATATATGGTTTAAGATCAATTATTTAAGAGGGAGTGTGAATAAATAATGAATAATCATAATAATGTCAAAATGTTTACTGGTTTTTTTAGGAGCCTTTGGACAAGAAGTTTAATAGTAACCATGCACGTGAGGCAAACTTTATTTAATAGGTTAGTTCAGGCCAGCAGATGAAAGAACACATTACAGAATATTTAGAACAATGAGACATATTCAAGACAAGACAGTAAATGGGGTGGATTTTAATCCACAGTTTTAAAGAAAATAGCAAAAGCAATCCCTGAATCATTTGCAATTAATTATCTCAGAGACCTTCAGCAGGGAGAGACAGAGGCAACAGTAAACACTGGAAGACTAGAGAACAGTAAATACAGCCTTTTTTTCTACAGAATAAGGAAAAAGTAGAACTGTACTAATGACCACAGGAAGATATTGTGGAAAAGTATTAAACAACTATCTAATTAGCTCCTGAAGGAAATAAGATAGGAAATGTCTCAAAAGGAAGTACAAAAGCATACCTTGTCAAAATCATCTCATCTTTTTTTGACAGTGTAGTGTTGATAGGGAAAGCAGAAGATATTTCTTATCTTTACTATGGAAATGTACTGTAGCTAAAATTATCTTACAATGGTAAAAAGACTGGGCAAAAAGGAAAAAAAAAAAAACAAACTTGATCAAAGTGTAGTGTTCGGTGGTTTCTGGCTACTTTTGGAGGCTGTACATATCAAATTCTTTTATAGGTCTGTTCTTATTTTATTCCTGAGCACAAAAAAAAAAAAAATCTGTGCTAATGGCAAGCTGGGTGAATATGAGGCACTTTAGGAAAGGCAACTACCTGCAGAGTTGTTTTGCTCCATGGATCTGAAGTTAGTAAGGTAAAATAAAACTAAAAAA
>VXBJ01004342.1:334662-398866 GCA_013400055.1 Nycticryphes semicollaris | reverse complement strand
TAATTAGTATTTTAAGCTGGGTTCACAATCGGGGAATCACAGAATTATATAATCATTGAGATTGGAAAAGACCTTTAAAATCATGTAGCCCAGTTGTTAATCTAACATTGCCAGGTCCACCACTAAACCAAGTCCTGACATACCACGTCTACGCCTTTTTAAATACCTCCAGGGATGGCGATGACTCAACCACTTCCCTGGGCAGCCTGTTCGAACATTTGATAACCATTTCAGTGAAGAAGCTTTTCCTAATATCCATCCTAAACCTCCCGTGGCACAACTTGAGGCCACTTCCTCTTGTCCTATCACTCATCACTTGGGAGAACAGACCGACCTCCTTCCCTCTACAACCTTCTTTCAGGTAGTTGTAGAGAGCAATAAGGTCTCCCTCAGCTTTCTTTTCTCCAGGCTAGACAACACCTGTTCCCTCAGACACTCCTCAAGACTTAGTCTCCAGACCCTTCACCAGCTTCATTGCCCTTCTCTAAACATTCTCCAACACCTCAAAACATGCTTCAGCACCTCAATGTCTTCCTTGTAGTGACGGGCCCAAAACTGAACACAGTATTTGAGGTGTCTCCTCAGTAGTGCCAAGTACAGGGGGACAAGCAGTTCCCCTAATCCTGCTGGCCACACTACCTCTGATACAAACGAGGAAGCTATTGGCCTTCCTGGCCAGCTGGGCACACTGCCAGCTCATGTTCAGCCAGTTGTCAATCAATACTCCCAGGTTCTTTTTTTCTGGACAGCTCTCCAGCCACTCTTACCCAAGCTTGTATCGCTGCATGGTGTATAGGCCCTTCCTACCCTCAAACAGATCAACATACCCACCCGATTTCATGTCATTTGCAAACTTACTGAGAATGCACTCAATCCCCTTGTACAGGCCATTGATAAAGATATTAAACAGAACCAGACCCAGTACTGAGCCCTGGGGCGCACCACTTGTGACTGGCCGCCAACTGGGTTTAATTCCATTCACCACCACTCTCTGGGCCCAGCCTTCCAGACAGTTTTTTACCCAGAAAAGAGTACACGCATACAAACCATGAGCAGCCAGTTTCTCCAGGAGAATATTGTGGGAAACAGTGTCAAAGGCCTTACTAAAGTCTAGGCAGACAACATCCTCATCCACTAAGCAGGTCACCTTGTCGTAGAAGGAGATCAGGTTAGCCAAGCAGGACCTGCCTTTCATAAACCCATGCTGACTGGACCTGATCATCTGGTTGCCCTGAACATGCTGCATGATGGTACTCCATAACCTTCCCGAGAACCAAGGTCAGACAATGTGTCAGTATGACACTTTTTTAAAAAAAATTGATGTGGAATGTCGTGAGAGGAACTGTAGGAAACAGAGACAGCAAGTCCTGCCAGTGAGCACCCACTCTCCCCTCTGCCACTGCTGTTCAGAAAAGCACAGGACAGCACATCTAAGAAAGGGGTGGATGGTGTGGAAGGAGTCCAGAGGAGTGCACTGAAGATAAGAGTGTCTGAAAGGATCTTCTACCACTGACAGGGCTGGGGATGGATCTTGGTATGTTGGATCTTATTTCAAGTTCCTCAGGTTCCTTCAAGGCATGTATTTTATAATTTTAAAATGTTTGGCGTTTTTTTAGAAAATACTTTCATGTTTTAATTTACAAATTTACAAAAACTATATCCATACTTTACCATGTCTTCCTATCTCCATTCTGTGTAACACAGCAATGTCCACCAATTTTCCAGGTAACTATGAGTTACATCCCAGTAGTCTGTAGAAATAATCTTACATCTTTCTTCACTTCCTGAATGCTTTTGCAAAGGTTTCAAGATAAAAATTCTAATCACTTTAATACAAACTTTAAGATAGTTTTCAAATCAGTCTATTTTTAATTGTTTTTTACAACAGAGGTGCTGACAAAATTTGTGTAACTAAGGCTTGAAAATGACAGAGTTTAACAGCAGTTACCATAAATGTTCAAGGAAACCAGTGGAATGGGCAGAATCATGATGTTTTTACTTTTGCAGCTACTAAAAGTAGACTTAAAAGGCTGTTGAAATAATGGCTTCAAAATTCCACTGAGAGGTAGTCTGCTGCTACCAGATAAACTTGGGTAAAAAGTCATTAGCAGCTGCCTGGAAAGATTTTTCTGTGAAACCTGGGTAATTAATTTTTAGTTCACTGTTCTTAGTCATTCTGTGAGACATATGAGAAAAACAAAAAGGAGAAGGTCTTTGATACAGTCCCCTACAACACCCTTCTCTCTAAGTTGGAGATATATAAAATATATATTCTCTTTGTCCTCTATGGATCATACAAAAATTCTTAAATTTTCTAAAATTTTAACATAGTGCCATACTTACTATATCCTACAAATGTTCACAATAAATTTGATTTCAACTTTCCATATCATCAGTAACCACTTCTTCTGGGGTGGTAAGCAATCAGGGCTTTCACACAAAATGTGCCAGAAGCCATAAGTAAACAGACATTTAGACACTTAGCTTTACCAGTTAGTCTTTATTATACCTCTTAGTGTGAGGGAGACTGTGAGGTAGTTCAGAAATGTTCAAATCAATTGCAAACCTCTCTGGTTATCAACTGAAAGGAGCTCTTACTATCTTTTCCTCTCACATATGCTACTCTTTTCTTTTTACATACTCTACTAAAGGAAAAAAAATTCCATACTCTCACCCTTCGCTAATTTTAAAACACAACATGCCATAATGGAATTCTTTCTCTACCCATTATCTCAGCACCCCACTTCAGCATAACATTGTTATGTTCAACTTACTGACTTTGATGGCTAAAATTCTGGGAAATTTTAATTCTCTTTTGTGAGGGAAAAAAAAGGAAAGGAAAAAAAAAAAAGTAAGTGAGAGAAGAAATGCTTATGAGTTTCCCTAAGGAAAAGAGACAAAAAAATAGTGAATCACATGTCCCACTTTACTACAAAGTGCAGTAGTTAAGAACATTTTGAGGGATCAGTTTCCAATTACCATTTCTGTGACTTTAACTTTGAAATACAGGAAAATTAACTTCAGCATTGCCAAATATAAAACATGCTCATTCACAGAAGACAGCTCAAAGCTTTTTCAGCTATTGTTGACAACTCTGCCACAAGCCATTCTCTTGACAACTGTTAGGGCTGGATCAAAAATTACCTTTTTATTAATATTTTGCTGAGATGGAAACAGAATGAAGAATCATTCTTGCCTCTTTAATGAAGAAAACAGCAAAACAAGTCAAAGGAAAAATAAAAATTTACTAGTCATAAATTTTTATCAAGCTGGTGATCACCAAAATCCTGTTAAGTATTAGAATGGTATTAAATACATTCACTGGAGAGTCGATGGGGTTTTTGAGATCTGTTGATAGGGAGGAAGTTCTTTTACTCTTCTTCACCTCAAAACATCTTGCTGCCTGGGTGATCTCTCTGAGGGTGCCCTATCTCTGAGGATAAAGGAAACTACATGAAGGGACCTACACAGCAAGGCTGTCACAGACTCCAGAACCCCTTCCACTCCCCACCACAAGCACCAAATCCCCCACAACCTTATTATCAGGAGAGCTCTGCTCTGCCATTTCATGATGGTGCTTCCTCTCAGCAGGGGCAGGGAGGAGAGCTAGGAAAACAGGTGGGGAAGCACAACACAGTAGTTAATAACTATTTTTGAACTAAAAGAAGGTTGTTTTGGATCTGTTCACACGTCCACTCCCCTTCAGTAAAGGGAGTGTGAGTGATTTTGAGTTAGTAATTCTGCATCATTTCTTTGTGACTGCTTTGAGCTGAGCTGGAAAAAGCTCAAATGCTCATGAGTTTGAAAGGCTATCCAGACCCCACGAGCAGTAATGGGCCTGACTATGCTTTTCCAGCTCCCTGGGGGTCCCTCTACACCCTGCCCACAGTCCAAGACCCCATGACACCCCCCGGGTCATCAACCCCTGCCCCAGCAATGCCACAGCAGGGCTACTCTCCAGCTCCCCACAGCCCTGGCCTTCCCCAGCCATGGGCCCTGCCATGCTGGGCTCACCTGCAGGCTGAAATCCCAGCTTGTCCTTGTCCCCAGTGATATGCCTGATGCCTGGGGTTGGGGCTGACCTGGTCCCCCTGGCCACCCTGCTCCCGGCTGGGGCAGTGGGATGGACCCTGACTGCCAGGATCTGTCTGTACTGACGAGGTCTCCACTGACTCCTAAGGGAACTTAGACCATTACCTCACTGGTATATAGACACCTACATTGCAGACACCCGAATGCAGAGGTCTTAATCGGAAGCTAACTCCCATCTCCGGAGGTCATTCCAAGAAAATGTCTGATATGAGGTTTCCTGGACAAAAAGTAGCTTTGACTTTGACTAATGCAAAGGTTTTATTGGTCACAAGGAACTTGATCTCACACAGTACTACTTCATAAAACCTTCTGGTTTCCCCTGGGTGAAATACTCAGACTTCTGAATCATTCAGCAAAATGAGTAACATGACCCTGTCAATCAGATTGGTATCTTTTTAAAATCCATAAAAGTTTATTAAACTTGTGAAAGGCAATAGTTGCTCTCTAATTCCAGCAGAGATTTTGCTGCTCTGTAGTGACCAGCAAGAATACTGGAGCAGATGCATCTTAGAGATACAGCTGAAGTAATAAACAGATAGTGATGACTTTTGCATGATCTCCCATGTTTTCCAGCAGGCTTCTGCAGTGTTCTTTTAAGACTATAAGAGTCCTGTATTTCAGTTGATACTGTTTGTGTTCCTTTGTATGGAATTATTTTATAAAATAAAGATCTTATCTAGGTAACACAGCCTGCTCTCAAAATGCATTGACTCTTGGGCAGAAATAAACCTAACATATATTCTACAATCTGAATGACAAGTGCTTTGCTAGCATTTTCTTAAGAAAAGAAAATTTTCAGGCTGACATGTCACCCTTTTTCTTGTGTAGGAGAATAGTAATTGTACCACTATAATCAACTGGTGTGGTCTCATATTCCCAAATGGATACAAATCACAGTTTATGCCCATGAATAAATGCTGCAGCACCATAATTAAAAGAAGCAAGAGGCAATGCCTTTATGGTCTGGTGAGTGGTGACTTGTGCTAATATACAGCTTTTTGATTTCTTCTGAAGGTGATGGTGCTGCTAGTGCTTGAATTGTTTCTGCCTGTGTTGGTTCTTTTTTTTTTTCTCAATTGCCCTCTGTAGAAGGTTAATAGTAGGTTTAGAATGCCAAAGTTTTCTAGCCAGTGAATCACATTTGTCAGTCAGTGATGTGAAACCAGCTGCTATTTTAAGTGGAACACTTACACATACCCCCTGCCCCCCCCTCGGCTCCACAGATGTTCTTCAGTTGTATGAAGAAATTGATCACTTTGTCTCTTCTGCAAGTCTTCAGAATGTCACTAATTTCTCATTTACCACAAATTTTTCATCTTGCGTAAGTTACACTCTAGAAGCGTTACAGCTACCCTATATGCTCTGCACTGATCTCACAGCTGGATAATGAAAGAATGAATGATTTCCAGCACAGAATTAAAATTTGTAAGTATGGAACTTGTCGTAAACATGAAACTGCATCCTGTCTGTAAATATCCCGTAATGATGCTGTGAATTAGTATACTTAAGTTATTTCCAGGTTAAAAATTCATTACTCCTGCTATGAAGAACAACTTACAGACAGATTAGTAAAACCAAGCTGATTTTACAATTATTATTTTCTTCTGACAGTCATGCTATTTATGTTTTGTGTTTCCTTCGACCTAGACAACTTTTATTACCAAATGTCAGCCTGAAGCAGCTGCAGAGATTCAGTAGCTCAGATCTGTATTGGTTTCTTTACATCTACAGCTTTTCTGGTCTCTGCTGCACATTACAAATATTAGCATAAAGGAGACAGATGAAAATAAAATAGAAGAAGAAAAAGAAGAAAATAAAGGGTCTTGTTAGTTGTGAGATCCATGTACTATATTTCCAGTGTTGCTACCCCTTACCTTGTGTTCCAAATTATTTATCAGTAGAAAGTAGCTGAGGCCCATCAGTGTTGAGATTTTAAAGTATCTTTCAAAAATAGAGTCCAGATTTCAATGATCCACCATTGATGTCCTGCAAATCAATAAAAGAGCTGTAGAATATTAATTTCTGCCTCACATCCATCACCTTATAAGAAAAATATCATAGTTAAAAATTCTAATTCCATCTGAAGATATCTTTGCTAAATTTTAAATGCTTAACAATGCCAAATAACAGGAAATTGAAATTCTTTCACTTTCATACAAAATTAACTCTGATAAAGACCAGTTAAAAATAATTTAACTAGTATTAGCCACTTCCCACTGCATAATTATATATCCTGTTTATTGAGACTGTCACATTTTTGAGCTCTGAATAAAATGTTATTTAAACATAATATTAGCACAGGACTATAAATTGCCCCAGCTCAAGATAATTCTAGTCACTGCATGAAGACTGTGATTTTCCAAAATTTCCTACATAGTGTTTGAGAGTAAGTAGAACCACCAGACACATCAAAGCAGTAACTGAGCAAAAAAACCACCAAGTATGTGATCTCTTTTTACACCTGGCATGGTTTGATTCAGTACGGCAATCCTTGTCACTGGTATTGATGAACGATACATATCAAAAAGCCCATTTAATTGATTCTCCATTTTAGAATCAACATTTATAGTGCTTTTTCACATTTTCCTAAATTTTCCTTTTTGGACAAGAAAGGATTATCAAAAATAGACCTTTGGATAAAGTCTTACCTGTCTGTCTTCTTTTTTTTTTTCTTTTCTAATCTCATATAACCTCAAAATACTGGGGTAGATGAAATAGCCAAGAATAAAGTTTTCTAAACCTTAAGAATATTTTGTCTCGATCTGATTCAAGGTTAGGATTGATTCTTATTTCATACAAATTAGTTCAGTCCTCTCAATACACCACATCTGGCAATATAGTACACATCCTAATGGGGACACATACTTTAACAATATTGAAGTGTAAATTATTAATATGTTTTACTCAAATAGTTGCTGTGAGGAATATCATGTATCAGCTACCAGAAGCATCTGAGATACAGCACGAAGAATATGTGGCTGATCTGCAATGACTTATTAATACTCTGCGTTTCCTACTTGTGGGATGCTATGGCTATATTAGCTTGCTAGAATGTTTTCTATATGCATTTGTTGATTTACTTTTATAAGAGTGTAGTTAGAGAACTGCCAAGGAAAAATAAAGATTCTCAATAAGGATCCTGCTAGTAAACATTTCAAAGGCACTGTGAAACAATACCTGAATTATTAACCTGTTCAAGGGACCAGCCAGGTCATTTCTTTTGATAAGACTAAGAGCAGTAAGATTAGCAGAACAATAACATGGTAAAACAGTCACTCTAGAAGGAGGATGGAAACTTTATAATACAAGATTAAACTTTGAGTTTCTGACACTGATAAAAAGCGGCAAAATCTCTAGACAAAAACTTTGTACTAAGCATTTTAGCTCCACTGAGGATATAACTAACCATAATTAGCTTTTCCATGGTTAAATTAACACTGTGAAAGGTGCTGAATCCTGACCTTATTTGGTCCAGACACTGAAGAAAAAATATCACTTCTAAACTCCCCTTTGCAAATCAAAGCCATTTTTAAATGAAGGTCAAAAGCATCAGTACATGCAGACAATGGCTTTTGGAAAGCATTTTGTTCATTCTAGCTTAAGTGATCGCTAAGACCGATGACCAGTAAAAATAAATTGCACTGCAATTTGAAAGGAGACACATCTTTTCTGGTTTTGCATTAGTATTTTTGTCCTCCCTACTGTTTCTATGACACTCTCCAAAGCTTAAAAAGGAAAACTGCTGTCATGGATTTAATCTCTTTCCATGTTCAGACTTCTCCCTTCATGAAGCAGACTGCCAAATAACATAACTGCCCTCAAACTTTGATAAAATGGAACTGAATTTTATTGACTTAGGTTTTGTAAGGTTTTCTCTCAATACATAAAAGCTCTAACAAATGCCTGGACCACAGCTAAAGTATGGGGACAGGAGCCACTTGAAATCCTGTAATTAGCAGCCGCAGCATCTTTGTAAACAGGTAATGTCAAAGGAATCAGAGGCAAGCAAGCATGAAATAGTAAAAACAAGTGGCTTCAGCGACAAGTAATCAGCATCACAATAGGGAATATTCAGGAAACAAACACAATTAATTTTGAAAGCTACAGTCCTTTGGACCAATAAAACAATACACACACTTCTGCATATGCTTACATTTACTTATGTGAATAGTAGCAAGTTGAATAGAAAAGTGCAGAAAGTTAAAGAAACCTTGCAAACATTTCCAGGAGCTGCACTGATGTTCCAGTGGCAACAAGATCAAAGCAGCATGCAAGGTCTGGGAATAAAGTACAGTTAGTATGGGTACACTTCAAATCAGAAGGAGTCTCTACTAAGTGCATAGGGACAGAAAACCAGGTTCAGTACATAGTACAGTCAAAATAAAGGAAATTAAAAGACCTAATACTCTACAGTGATTTCTGAAGTGCTGTGTGCACTGTCTCAGGAGGTAAGCACAACCTTGTATAAAAGAAGAACAGAAATNAAAAAAAAAAAAAAGTCTCAAACCCCAAAGATTTCCTAAGTAAAGAAGTTGTTCTGGCTATAGAAGAGAAACCAAAGCTCTATGAAGGCAACCAACAAGAAAGCAGCAAATAGGTCATGAGGTGTCAAAATATGTACATTAATTAAACACTTTGTAAGCTTGAGAAAAAAAATGGGTATAGAAAAGATATATCTGAAAGTCCTTTTGGATTTTATAGAAGACTACAATATTCTGATTTCTGTCAAAACTAGTGCTGCTGGATTCACAAACAAAACAAATAGTAGAAAACTCACACTGATGATAACTTCATGAGAGTAGGGTCTCAGCACTGAGAACAAGAGGGACTTTGAAAAAGCAGAATTATCTGAAAACATATGAATAAGGTAATTTAAAACTCAAAGGGAGATACCTGACTGAGCAAAGCATACCTAAAAGGTTCAGATGAGATTGTCATGCAGCTTTCTATACTGCATATTGTACTGATCTGCATTAATGTTGGCTTTTCCTTTGTCCTGTATGATTTCTCCTGAGGAAGCAGGACACACATACAGAATAAGCAGTTGTTTCTACATGAAAAAAACTGAGCAAGGTCACCCCATACTTTGTAGATAGAGACATTAATGGCACCTCAGTATCTTCCAATAACAAACCCATTTATGTATGACAACACAGTAAAGTACTAAGTAGTCAAAACACTACTGCAGAATTAATCAATATGTAATGTATTGGACTCTGAGCAAAATTTTAGTGCTGTTTTTAAAGGCACCTTGAGGTATACTTTGGTAAATGGTATTTTGCTAAAGGTAGCCTGAAACCATAATAACAGGATAAGCACACATTTTTAATTTTCTTTTCAGAAGACTAAAGTATAAAATAGGAAAACATATATCATGTTTTACCTAAGCAACAATATCCTTTTGCGGCTGACAAAATACATGGAAGGTGTTTCTTAAAGTCAAGTTGCCTGCAGTCAAATATACATAGAAAATGAAATTGTCTGCAACCTGCTCACAAAGGGAATAATTTCCATTAGGTCAGTCTAATGTGATGCCACTGTTGACTTACAGGTTATATTTTAAACTTATCTCCTATTTCTTGAACTAATTTTAGGCTTTTGAATGCAAACAAATAATGGGGGCAAGTAAAGAATCATAGAATCAGCTGGGCCGGAAGGGACCTTCAAAGGTCATCTAGTCCAACCTCCCTGCAGTCAGCAGGGACACCCCCAAAATAGACCAGGTTGCCCAGGGCCTCGTCGAGCCTCACCTTGTATGTCTCCAGGGAAGGGGTCTCAACCACCTCCCTGGGCAACCTGTTCCAGTGCTCCACTACCCTCATAGTAAAGACCTTATTCCTAATATCCAATCTAAATCTGCTTTTCTTCAGTTTAAACCCATTGCCTCTCATCCTGTCACTACAGGCCTTTGTAAACAGACTCTTCCCAGCCTTCCTATAAGCCCCTCTCAGGTACTGGAAGGTTGCTATCAGGTCTCCCCAGAGCCTCCTCTTCTCCGGGCTGAACAACCTCAGCTGCCTCAGCCTGTCCTCGTAGCAGAGGTGCTCCAACCCCTTGATCATTTTTGTGGCCCTCCTCTGGACCTGCTAGGTATTATAGCTGACAAACAGAACACAAAGAACTGGCTTTTTCTTGAGCTCTGAAATAGGACATCAGCAGGAACTGTTTCTCAGGGAGATACTGACAGCTCTGGGTAGGATGCTGGCAGGTTTTCTCCATTGCTTAGTATTTCCTGGACACCTAATTAGAGACAGAAGCCTAAGTCTGGGATTCAGACTCCTTTCAGGAAGTCACAATAGTCTCTAATTTCTGATGTACCCTGATCTTTACTTGATCATGTCCCTAACCTGTAGATGCTACCATGAAAATTATCCAAAATAGAAAGACTAATAACCTCTATTTTTGTCCTCATTTATATGAAAAAGAGGATTTTTATCTTACTTAATTGCATTTTATTAATTCAAAATAGGACACAGTAGTTCTACCCAGCCACATTATGTGTCATGTACACTGGACACATCACATTTAAACACCTTCCGGAGTTTATGGGCTGATAAGAAACAATGCCAAAATAGTCACAATATTCTTAATAATTTAAATGCATTTAAACTTGGTGAATAAATGCAGGCAAAGAACATGAAACATGAGCGATTACAATGGCAGGCAAACAAGCAGCAGACCCTACTTAGGGGAGCTGCCAGGCTGCTTTCCCTCACTTATTGCACTCCCCTTTCTTCAAGGACTACTGACTTATTATCTAGGCAACTTCTCTCATTGTGTCAACAAGCTCACTTAGCTCTTCAGGGCTTTCCATCCTCTCTTCAGCAAAATACTAGCATTTTTTACTTCTTAAATGTTCAAGGACTAATAACTTGAGCACAGTTTTTCTGCTTAAACAACAGAAACTGCTTAATCTGGTATGACAGAAACTAGGTCCCCAGCTAAATTTCAAAATCTGACTAATAAAGAGATAAAGGATTCACCTTTATCAAACAAAAGGTTTGTTTGACCATTAGGGAATAGAGAAAAAAGTTAAGAATCTAAGCTAAAGGTACATGAAAGGAAGACAAAAGACAGAAGAAAAGAGGAGGGAGGTGAAAGAAACATAACCTTTGCAAATGTTCTGGGTTCTTTCTAAAGCAAACACTGTATGGATTTGGGCCCCATCAGTTTGGATAACCTACTCTGTGACCAAAACCATTATTCATAAGAATTAAGTCAGATGCACACAGAAGTGTTAGCAGCGTAAAAGTTTTTGTTGCAACGAGATGACAGAAAGTACTAGCCAGAGTCAAGAAAAGCAGGGCTTCAGCAACTATTTGAAATTTTAAAAGGAAAATGTGTACCGCAGTAACTAGTGAGGAATCAATATTATTCTCATTGAATCTTTCTTTTGTGATTTTGCATGTGTTATATCACCGATATTTCTTTTTAACACACTAAATAGTGCAAACTTTCAACTGTAATTTTAATGGCATTGCCTCATAAGTGGGGGGAAGGTTGAAATATTAGTTTACAAAAAATTAATAAGCTTGCAGCCAAAATCATTAAGACAAGCATTGGAGGCTGACAATTTCATGAGGAAAATATGTGATATCCTGCTCTCCTCAAGGGAATAACTGCAATGGAAAGGTCACTAAGGGTGTCTCTGAGTGGCTTAAGAAATGTCATCAATAACTTTTAAATTTAATATGAAAACGTCGAGGGGTCTAGAGAAAAGCAGTAATGTGGTTTAGTAATTTGAAATAAATTAATAAATTGTGAAGAAGCATTTGGATTAAGTATACTCCTAACATCAGCAGAAGTACATTCTTTTAGTAGACTAAAATTAACATTGTCAGTGACTAAAACATCATCACTCTGGCAATGTAATATAAAAGGTTTCTCTCCAGCAGGATTCATTAAGTGATAAACCCATCTCTCATCAGAATATATATGTTAGTTAGTCTTTAAAATAAAGACATTGATCCAAAAATAATACTGAGATCTTTAAGTTCACAAAGAACACTGGACTATTAAATTACATGGTTGCAGAAGGGGTTGTTGCAAGCTTTTGCCATGAGATAATTAGTTTTACTTCCATCTTGTTCAACTTCACTTTAAAATTAAGGTGTTTGGTTCTGAATTTCTGCCAAACACTGCGACAAAACATAGGCTGCAGCTGAAGCATCTGGAAAGAGGGAGAAGGAGCTGGAAGCCATCAGCACAGCAAAAGAACATTACAGTGTAATGGTGAAAAATTGAAGTAGGAGACAGCATATAAAAAGAAGACAATATGTTTGTTATGCAAAGCCCTAGGATGGAGCCATTCCACATCAAGTAGAATAAAAAGGAAAAAGAGGAGGGAAGAATTTGGTCAGCAATCTAATGATGGTCTCAAAGATTTTAACATAGCCTTGCTAAACAGTTGCCAAAGTGGCAGCAGAATATGGTTCAGCAGCACAGAATATTAATCATGGCACTGTCTGGAAGGTCTGGTTTAAAGTAGAGATGCATATGCCACGAGAAATAAATAAATACAATGATAAAGATGAGAAGTAGGAGTATAAACAATGTCTCGGCAATGCTCTGGAAATGAGAAAAAATGTGTTTTTCTCTTTCCTTATTGTCCTGGAAAGGATCTGTCCAATTAACAGATATAGAATGGAAAAAAAAATCAAGGAAGATAGAATATAACATGACAAAAGTTAGCCTAAGGTGGCAGTAGGTAAAGCTTGTTACTGCTCTGTACCCACTGGTATATCGGTATATGAGCTATATTTACACAAACAAATTCCTAACAGTCATGAGACAACATCCCAAAGTCAACACTGCAAATTTGAAAACAATGAAGAGTAAATGGACACAGACTACTGTTCATCCCTTTCACTCTTGCAGGCAGTACGTGTGGATGAAGAATGCGGCACAAGGACAAGAACAATACCATTGCATGGTATAATGGCTTTGCGAATGCCTATCAAATCACGTCCTTTGAGGACTTTGCAATCTGTTCAACCAGATTCTGGATGCTAATCACACTGAATCCTATGGTTCATGCTGATCTGCTCAGTGCAGTGCAGTTCTACACATGCTCAGATGAACAGTCAATACCTAAAGAATTACAGATACCAGGAGCCAACAATTAGGACAGAAGGCACAGTGAGTTTAAAACTTAATAGGGACTACATCTTACAGAAAGAACAAACATACTACAAATGCATAGTAACACAGCTTGGGTTACTACAGAATTACATAATTCATCCACCAATTAATTTTCTTTGTTTTGTTATAAAATGCCCCAAAACCTTGAACATCAGCACTTTAAAAAAAAGTAGGCATATAAAGCAAATTTTGAATGTGGACTGAAGTTAAATAGAATCATCAAGCAAATGTGCATCTTCTCTAAAAGAACCTAGAAATAAATATGAATTATATAAATATATATAAAACAAAGCTGATGGTTGCACAAGAGAGTGATCTCATAGAGTGAGACCTTCTTTTATAAGTCATACAATCCAGCACACACAATCCAAGACAGAATTTAGAGGCAATGTTTTCTCAAGTTCAGGTGAAGAAACATAATAAAAATCATTTTGCCTGGGTCAAACAATGTCTGCACTTTAACATCCAGAGCAACAAGCATCAGAACTCAAATGGAATCAGTTGTCTCTTGAAACAAATTACCTGCAAGTTCCTACAGATATGGTCACTATTAGAAATGGAAGTGTAGGATTTCATGATCTGTCAAAAGTATATATATCTTGTCAGAATATCTTGAAGGTGACCTAACGAAACTTTATTCTGTTCTTTTCAGCACATGTAAGAGAGAAGAGATTCCAGAACCATATCTTCAGCTACAGAATAAAATAAAATAAAATTAAAAAATTTAGTTTTTTTTTTTATGTCACTAATGTTCATATCTCATGTATATTATTAATAATAATCATCATCAATTTAAATTATTCTTGTTGGGTTTATTGTAATCATTATTATCACTTTGAAAATTCACTGGAAAATTTGGCCTCAAAATACTTACACAATTCTATCCTTAATCATTCTTGGAGAAACAGGACTAATACATGTATCTGTTGATACCATATGAAATATAAGCAATGCACATTCTGCAAATGGAATGTTCAACCTGTCTTAAAACAGTATTCTTTAAAGAAGGTACTTCAGAGTTACAGAAGGAATTATCCACATGTGAAAATTTCATTTTACTACAATGAGGGACACAAATCAAATTAAACAAAATTTCAATTGTATTTCAAAAGTCTTTTGTAAAAACAAACTAATAAGAAACTGGGCAGCTGATTTTTAGGGTAGAATTTATTTTCCATAAGTGTAAATATCTACAGTGCAGACATGTCCTTTTGAGTTTCTCACTCTGGCCTTTCCATATAATCAACGCTGAGCAACAGACACACTCAGGGAGTCATTCATCCCGTCTGTTTCCACTGTGTACTATAGGATAACATAAATAACACCCTGGGGAGGCCTATATCTCTGCAATGACGATAAAAGGAGCTTCAGCTGACTAATTCATGAAGTACTACAGCTATCTACATTTGTTCAGATGAAATCCACCCTATACGTGTTCTTGTAAAGGAACATGATGTATCTTAAGGCAAAGAGAATTATGTAGAAAAAGGAAAACATATTGAGTAAATAGGTAAGACTAGAATTTAAATTTCCAGGATTAGTTGCTAAGAAATTGGCATAATAAAATCTCCTCTAAGTTCTGAACTATGTCTCATTGTATTATCAAAAATCAATTTTTAAAATGAGCTTATTAGCTTACACTAGCAGCCACAACCTGGCAAAATGTATGGAGGCAACCTGGAATGGTGAGGCAGAATCAATAAGGAGCACCTGGAGTAACTATTGTACATCCAGGTATGAGAAATAAAGACCATACACCATAAAGGGCATTTCCTTCTTGATTTGTATTTGAAGACTGTGTAAAGAAAGGCTTTTACACTGCTAAAGATACCAGATGCATTCTTTTAACTTTCCCTTGCTCTATTAGGCCAGCATAAACAAATCCTGGAACTTTCAATAACAAAAATATGAATTTTGCTGAAATGCTTCAGGACACTATAAATAAACATGTTTGCTTTGTTTATTAAATCAAATGGTAGACACATGGTTGATCACGCAAATATACACAGATATATCTAAAGCTATTCTGATTTATAAATCGTGCCAACATACATTTCTGATTTTCTAAATAAAACAGCAACAAACTAGGGGTAAATGAACATGAAAACTTTCTCTGGACATTTCCTTTTGTGTAACATTAAAAGTGATATTGTCAAAAAGGATTAAAAAAATCACACAAAGTCAAAATATAAGATTATTTCAACTACTTATAAACTGTGAGTAATCTCTCTTTCTGTTCTTCATGGGAATACAAGGAAGGGCCCCAACCCAGCATTTCATTCATAGCTACTTTTCTCAGAACTACCAAAATTTTGCAAGAATTGTCCTGATTAGATTTATTTCTCTTCTTTTCTACTTACTTCTCTTAGGTTATCCTTGTTGCCATTTTTCCAATAGGGCAGTTCAGAAAAATGCAAAGAAAAATCTATATCCAATTTAGATTCCTGTACACAAATCTACTTCCTCAAGAAGCAAATTCTTTAGCTCAGGCTAATTAGTTACCTGAAGACTTTAAAAAAAAACCCAACATAGAAAAAACAAATATTGTAAGTACGTACATTAAAAATCTGCCAGTAACTTTATTCTAGAGAAGCAACATTTTGTTTCATAAAGCTATATATATAGATCATATATAGACAATCTGTAACACACTTGTCTATATTTAATTTGGCAGTCTAGGATTGATTAATGAAACATATAATGCTTTTCTCAGTTTGAAAACTTGGGTATGTAGTGTAAATAATGATATGGAATTACAACAATGAAATAAAATTAAAATCTTTAAATACACTTGATCAATTAAGGAACTTTATGAGAACAGCTGAAACAGTAGTGTGTTTTATGTTTTTTTTTAAAAGTATGTAATTTCATGGACCATTGCTCTGTACCAACAAATAGTAAACTCATAGAAAGGAATTTGCATTTTATCATTGGAATTGTGAA
This sequence comes from Nycticryphes semicollaris, assembly GCA_013400055.1. Classification (NCBI taxonomy): domain Eukaryota; kingdom Metazoa; phylum Chordata; class Aves; order Charadriiformes; family Rostratulidae; genus Nycticryphes; species Nycticryphes semicollaris. The sequence continues at coordinate 382,690 of VXBJ01004342.1, read as the reverse complement.
TATTTTCAGTGGGAACTGATTCTGACTTCATACCAGTGACTACCACTGCAGTTTAACCTCAGTGGGATCACACCTGATATTTTTCAGTATGCTAACAAAATCAGAACCTGACTAGTTGCATTCATTGTGTAATGGTGGTCCGTTAGTTAAATCTGAATGCCAGATTCCACTGACCAGTTATTTCAAAGGCAAAAGTGTCTCTGAGGCAACTGGTTTAACATTTACTCCAGCTTAACCCCTACAGATAATTTTTATTATTGTGGGTAGAATTTATCTACTTCATTTTAGATTTTTGAGAAGTAATTCAGGTGTCTGGAGCCTTTTTAGATCTTCTAGGATACCAAAGCCACCCACATGGAGCTAGCAGGAATGACACAGAACCTACCAGAGACCTATATTTTTCTTTAGTAGCAACTGGCCATGGGGATGTCTGGGATGCTTGGGGTGACATTCAAACATGTAAGTTTAGGCAACAGAATTCCATTTTGAAAAATATTTATTAGTATCAGCATTAGCATCGGTATTATCTATGTCTGAACTAGTTTCTTTAGAGTCTCTGTACAGTCAATGGGAAGAAGTAAACACTTCGGGTTCTTATTAATTATTTTGCATATCTACACCTAGGTCAAATGACATAACCAGAGGCAGTCATTTCTTTACACTGAGTATAATGGAAACCCCAGTAATTGCCCATTCCTCTGTGCTTTCAATCACTTTTACATCTACTGAACATATAACAACTGAAAGCATTATGATATCATATGATTCAAGTAACTTGTTTTCTTCTATCTAATCTAAATGGCCTGTCCATTAGTTACTGTAGTACTGCATGATGAACATAGAGAAAAGGAGTAGAGAGGTAGTTAAGAGATGTCTGTTTTACACTGATAGCACACTTGAAGGGACAGATAGAAGATTCAAAACAAGGATGAAGGATGTATTTATTCTGCTTCACCATGTGTTACATTATACAGAAGCATAATCACAATAATATTACCAAAATAAAATACATCAACTAATGCACAGTATATCCAGGTGCAGAGTAAATGTAAGAGTGGGATACATGAGACAACTGAGCATCTCAAGTGTACTTCTCAAAAGGGGTTATTTAAGATATTTTGCTCCTAGATGAATCATTTGTGATCACATGCTGGTTTGTAAATGGTTTACATTGAAAGATTTTTACATTAGCATTTTAACACAGGACACTTTTTCCATCAAAGACCTTCATTCAAATCATGATTTAAATAAATTGTGTTTGACGTCACCCTAACCCTCTGTGGATACTGACTACATCACATATGCTAGAAAATTTGCCACCAGTGGCAACCCAACAAGGGAAGTCAAGCTCTGCTGATGAGTCAGGGATGAGGTTCTGGGAGATAAAATGAACAGTACAGTCTCAGCTCAGGACACTGATTCCATTCTGCCATCAGATGTACATTATTGATCTCAGCAGTTTAAAAGAAGGGCATGTATTTGATGTAGCTGGCAGCAGCCTTCCAGTTAAATTGCTCTTCAGCTGGCAGACTATTCTGTGAGCTTTGTTACAGAGCAGATCAGTAAATGCACACATTTTTTGTATTACTCACAGTAGCTAAGACAGTGAGTAATCTGAACAACTATCTAAACATTTTCAGTCACTGTCTTAAACAGGTATAAATGGAGCCTGCATGCATGGACCTTAATGCTTGCCAATGAAGGGTCAGGAAGAATTCATGGCACTGAGTGTGGCCTTTGATTCAGCCTAAAAAGATGTGTCAGAGAATACGCTAGAGAAAAATCAGTGAGGTCCATTACAGATTTGGGCCTAAATTTCTTGGGAAAAAAACTCTTTGGGAATAACATACTGTTGATATGTGATATATTTTTGGCTCAGCTGGTTCATAAACAGATTTCTACTGTAAAAGATGCAGTCTTCCTCCTTTCTTTTTATCATCACTCAAGGAAATTAAGGAGAAGAAAGGGGAGAAGTCCGAGACAAGAAAGCTTTACCTAAAAATATAGAAGAGTAAAATATTGCTAGCAAATTATCATGAAAGAGGTAGATTTAAAACATAAAGCTAATTCTGTGCATCTATTTGTACCTGCTCCTTACAAAACCACTCTTGCCTCATAAGGCAGTTAATATAACATTTCTAAAGAAATTAAACTACGGGCTTATATGAAATTACTCCATTATTCTCTCAAAGAATTCCCAGCTGAGATCTGAATGATGAGATCACAAACAGTGAAAATCCAAGGGAGAGCTGCGCAGAGAGAGATACAAGGACTATGCAGAAAAGGTAGTTGTCCACGAGGAACAGAGGGGCTGAAGTAGAGAGGCTGAAAGGAAAAGCCGTTAGAAGTAGCCTCTGAGAAGGAAAAGCCCATAAGACAGAAATAGCTCTTAGAAAAGGGAGACCCCTGCCAGGAGGAGGAACAGCACTTGTACAAATTCTCTATTGAAGGAATACTTCAAGAGATTTTCTTGCAGGAAGAGCTTAACGGATAGAGAAGAAATCCATTGATGGAGACAAATACAGGTGGTGTCAAATGAATCTCCTGGGCCTAACTTCTTCTACCGCCCTTACAAGAAGCTTTGTCTACATGGTTATCTGAGCAGAGACCTGTTTTTATTTTGTGTATATATATATATATATATAAAGCCCACACAGGAGCCCTGTGCTAGGCCCTTTCAGTGTTAACATGACACCGGTGATAACTAACAGGATCAAATGCAGCCAGGAACTGAACAACAGTAGAAAGGATGGCTGTGCAGCCATGCTGCATGTAAGCACACCACAACACAGAGGGACTAAATAGGAGAAGTTTTACTGTCTCCCCTCTCTACACCTCCTTCCTGGTCCAGGAAAGCCACACGTAAATAACAGCAAATATTGTCACAATAGCAGAAGGTGTTTTTTTCCTGCCCACTTCACCTTTTGGGTAGGAAAAAGCCCCATGTTTGTAAGTGCTCATAAGAGTATAGAATCATAGAATGGTTAGAGTTGGAAGCGACCTTAAAGATCATTGAGTTCCAATCTTCCTGCCATGGGCAGAGACACCTCCCACTAGACCAGGTTGCTCAAAGCCCCATCCCACCTGATCTTGAACACTTCTAGAGAAAAGGCATTCACAACCTCTCTGGGCAACCTGTTCCAGTGCCTAACCACCTTCAGAGTGAAGAATTTCTTCCTGATGTCTAATCTAAATCTTCCCTCATCCTATCACTACACTCCCTGATAAAGAGTCCCTTCTCATCTCCTTTGTAGGCCCATTTTAAATATTGGAAGGCTGCTATAAGGTCTCCCTCGAGACTTCTCCAGGCTGAACAACCTTAACTCCCTCAGCCTGTCTTCACAGAAGAGGTGCTCCATCCCTCTGATCATCTTCATGACCCTCCTCTGGACTTGTTCCAATACGTCCATGTCCTTTCTGTGCTGGGGATTCCAGAGATGGGCACCATACTCTAGGTGGGGTCTCACCAGGGTGGAGTAGAGGGAATGTAGTAGAGCAGAATGACTTCCCTCAACCTGCTGGCCACACTTCTTTTGATGCAGTCCAGGATGCAGTTGGCTTTCTGGTCTGTCAGCACACTGCTGGCTCCTGTTGAGCTTCCCATTCACCAGCACCCCAAGTTCTTCTCCTCAGAGCTGCCCTCAATCCATTCTCCTCCCAACCTCTCTCTGTGCCTGGGATTGCTGTGACCCAGATGCAGGGCCTTGCACTTGGCTTGGTTGAACTTCATGAGGTTCACATAGGCCTACTTCTCAAGACTGTCTAGGTCCCTCTAGATGGCATCCCTTGTTTATAAATATAAGGAAGTAAACAGCAGGATTTTGTCATAAATCACTGTATCTTGCAGATAAGGAAGATGAATTCAGACAGCTTCAGAGACAATTTTCCTGTATGCTTATCACTGTAAGTACATTGTGCCATGTCTTTCAATTGTTCCTCTGCAGAAGGCTGAAACCTTCTTAAGCAGGGTCTGAAAGTTTGGGCTATCCTGATTATATCGTTTCCAAATCTGTTGTGCAGCCACTGCTCTTAGCTGGCTGACATGATGCATGACCCCACCAGAGGATAATAGCTCAGCATGCTGCATGAAGCCCACTTGAACTGTTCTGGCAAGAACAAGTGAGTCATTAATTATCCCTCAGCTGAATCTATTGAAGACTTATTAACACTAATTCACAAGAAAGGGGCTTGTTTGATTCCCAGCAGGGATAGAGAAGCTGAATTAGACTGTTATTAAAATGCACCTTATATTAAGGCAGTACATCCCAAAGTAATACGATTTTAAAGCGATATTAGTAAGATCATCTGAAATATCCTTGACTTCTCTATAAATATTACTATTGTATTACTATGCAATTACTGTTCATTACTAAACCAAACTTTCCTTACCTATAACATTTAGAATAACCCTTAGAGCGCCAAAAATTGTCAGAACTTATTCCAGTTATTCACGGCCAAAAGCTACATCTGTCTGTTAGGATTTCTCTAATGCTTATTTTAGATATTCAAACTGATTATTTTATAAAAATCTGCCATGAATTAATTCAAAAGGAATTAAATAACACTTGCAAAATAATTCAAGGAATAATCAAATACTTAAAAAAATTACTATTACTGGAAATTTAAAAATGTTGTCATAGGAAACCAGCAAGTAAAACTGGTATTAATTATATTGACAATGGTAATTAAGAATATTCCTGAACTATGAAAACCAATATTAAACAAAGGATGTAGACTGCAAGTGGAAGCAGAATCTGGAAATACATTTTGTATTCCTTTAGAAAGTTTGAAAATCCAACAAAACACTAAAAAGTTAGGTTTATTTCTATATTTACATTAAAATAGCAGTTTCTGTTCTAGTTGCACTTGTTTCATCTGTGTAGATCTACACACGGGCATTATTTTGGGATAAAAGGACCTTTAAATGTCTTTTTTAATCAATAAAAATGAATAAAGAAGAATGATATGGCAACTTGAAATTCAATTAACTACATTTTCAACTTTTTAAAAATATATCTGTATACCATTAATTTAAAACACATTTTAAAAATATTTAATCATAAAATACCTTCCTTTTACTTTTAAAATTAGTCATTGCTTAAACAAACTTTACACTTTTAACTTAAGTATTCCCTGCCATGACTCCTAAACACAGTCTGGTGCCTGTTAGCATGTTTTGAGAAAAGCTGTAGTGTTTAAAACAGAGTTAGCTGCAAATCGCAATCCTGAAAACTGTGTGGATGATGCACAATCATAAAATTGCAAAATCCTAAATAAATTGCCAATGCACCCCATTTTTTTTTTTTAATTAAAATCTTTCCAAATTCTTTTTCTGGCCATCATTTTAGCATTTCACTCAGTCTTACGAGTACCTGGGTGCAAAGCTCATGAGTGACAATGAAGCAGTCATTAACAAAGTATTGTTGGTTATCCGAAGTATACCCTGAACTTATATACTTTGGATATCCAAGGTATATCTTTAAATGTCTTATCATAGAATAGTTTAAGTTGGAAGGGACATTTAAAGGTCAGCTAGCCCAATACCCGGTTAATTAGCAGGGACATCTTCAACTAGATCAGGTTGGTCAGAGCTCATACTTTAGGAACTTTATCTTTACGCAGTGTTTTTTTCTTTCTCAAAATCCTGAAATAGCCATGGGAAGTAAAAAGCAGTCCCCAGAAGAGGATGGGATTCAGACACTTAAACCCTTATGGTTTCTTATGCTTCGTTTGCTGTTTCAGATGAGTTGGAAGCATTAGCCTACTAAGCACACTAATTCCTGGAATCCGGTCCTGAAATTCCTAACCCTTGCCCCGTTCCACTCATGGAGCCTTCATGCCTGACACACAGCTCAGGGGTCCATTTCAGGGAGCAGGCTAAAAGTCAGGCTCTTCAAGACTCACTGATTCCATCCTTTTTGTTTTTAAATGAGATCATTTGCCTGACAAAAGAGAAAATGTTCATTGTAGGATGAAATAACTTTGTCAGTTGAATCACTGTTTTTTCTCACACCCAGATAGAAAAGATTTCATAAAGATCTTTATCATACCAAAAATGTGGACAAACACTGCAATTGGCAGCTGGATTGACATAATGCTGTATTATGGTATGTGGAGTCAATACTCTGTAACACTCAAAGCACTATTTATATACTGGAAGGCTGTGGTTCTTTAAGAGAGACAGAATGATCACTTTTTAATGTGAATAAATGGTTAGAGAACAACAAAGCTTTCTCTGAGCTGTTAGCAGAGCCTCATAATAAAGTGATTATGTCTGGTTGTCTATTATAAAATCTTCCTGTTACTGAACCACTTTTAATATCCCATACTAAAGCTGCACATCCAGGACCTGCTAGCATTTCCAGAAGTGGCCATGAATTTTCAAACTGATTATCGCAACCTGACAGAAACATTTTTAAAAGCTTGACCCAGCAAAGTGTTGAGCAGATTTCTAAGGTGTTAGGCAGCCTCAAACCCTATTACTTTTGGGGAGAGCTGTGGCTACTCACTGAATTTTAGGAATACTCAGCATTTTGCAAGATTTAACTCTGAAGATCCTAATTGAAAGTCAATGAGAGTTAGTTTCCTAAAACTCAGCATCTCTCAGGTACTTCAGTACTTGAAATCAATGAAGTCAGCTCCCTAAGTGCTTTGAAGCTGAGGGTTCTCACCTTGCAGAGTGCAGTGCCATGATGCCCGGCTCCAGTACATGTCCATAATACCTGTACTGATGGATTTGCATGCCTGCCATCTTCTGCAACATATAAATATTTATAACTGCCAAGGAAATAATAAGTTAGGAGGAAACAAAGGCCCTTAGTAATAGGCCTAGACAATTAATCTTTTACGTGTGCTATTTGTAAAAGACATTTGCAACGTTAAAGGAAAGTAGAATGGACAAAAGGAAATAAAGTTGACAATGGAAAATGACAAAGGAAACCTGATTTAGCCATCCGGGTATGTGTGTGTGTTCCTTATAAAAGTAATACAGATGCAGTTATTTCATACGGAAAGAGTATGCTACTCTTAAAAACTTCAGATTTACTTTGAAAACAAAGCATGGCTACAGTACTTTTTTTGTAGGTAATACCAGAACCAAGCATTCAGCAAATACAGCTCATTGCCCCCAAAAGAGTAAGCATGTGAAATCTGTGTACCATTTGGCAGAAGACAAAACTACCAAAAATACACTACGGCCTTGTGTGAAAAGCCTGATAAGATACTCACTAATAGTCCCAGCTCTGAGTCCCTCATCTTCCATGCCTCTCCTCCTCAGCCCTTTGCAAATGAGAGGGGAAAAGGAGGAGTCCATCTTCAGCACAGTAGCATAGGGAAATTGGAAGTCTCTCCAGGATACAGTTTCTAAGAGTCTGCTTGGCTGATGGACAAAGCTTTGTCCAGAAGCTTCTTCAATAACTGTTCCCTCCACCTGCACTCCCAGCAGCATAGGATCTCCCACAGGCAGGGGAAAAGGAATGATCACAATCCAAGTATCGGTAACCCCAGCAGTTTTGCCTCCAGCCAGGTCATTATTACTTAGAATATTTTACAATATCTGTGTTAGGATGTACTAATAATCCATGTTGTACATTTGCCAAGCCTTAGAGAAACAGTTTGGAGGTTAGTCTGATTGTGTCTAACTAACTGATGTGCCCTTCACTAGGCATCGAGAGCACTGGCCATGCCGGAGCCCCAGCCTGGCAGGGCTGCCCTCCACAGCTGTGTCCTTTTAGAGAACCTGTTTTCTTGTTCCTGTGTTCAGGAACAAGAAGCCCACAGAGAAGCCAGCTGAAGTTACAAGTTTGTAATGTTTTTGCTCTTTACAAAAGCAGAGATTAGCACTACAATTTTTGCATTAATGTGGGGTAGGCATTTTGTCATGCAATTAAAATGCAATTAGACCATTGTCCTTTTGCAATATTGATTTTATTTATAATCTGCTGCTTAAGTCAAATTGTTTTAATACGATCTCTCTTGACTCTTTCTCCAAATACTACTTTTTACTACCATATGTATTTTAAGAGACACATACTCTCATTTTAAATAAAAGGGAAAAACAAAGTGAGTGCAATACATGTGGAAGTAGACATTAACCATTTATGCAGCAAAACTAATCAAGGTACGATTAGTAAGAGCTCAATGAGCACACCAAGTGTTGTCTTACATGCCTTTGTATGGTTTGTTTCTGTCCCCCAAACCCTAGCATCTGGACAAAAATGAACATAGCCCACACTCTTATCAAATAAAACTCAGGGCACTCAAAACCAGAAGAAATGCTCGGACACCTGAGCAAAGGAGTGAAGCTCTGGTTCCACCTGCCCTACCTCGTCAGCCTGCAGAGTCTGGTGCTCACTGTGAAGGGTTGTGGCAGCTGTCACTGCTCTGTTCTTTCCTTCAGGGACATTGCATTTGATTTCGGATAATGCTTCCATCAGCTGCCACAAGCACTTCTCTTCACACAATGCAGAGCAACCTGGAAAAGTTGTAAAGTTACAATTTAGTGCTAAGCATTTGTGAGCTCAGGTCTCAGCTGAAGATGATGAGTCAAATGAACCCTAATGGGTGAATCTCCTCGCTTAATAATCCCAGTCTATGACCAGTGATATCTGGGTCTGTCTTATATGCTTGGGATTCACTGCATAAACCACACCAGCTCAGGCCATACCTCATCTTACAGCCTCATGTGGTCACAAATTAGGACAGGAAAGGGCTCAAATCTTCAATCTAATGGCCTGAACTTTCACATAAGCTAGCTCCATTTCCCTTTCACTTTTAAAAAAAGGAACAAATATTTTCTAATTAATTTATGTATACTATTGAGGATTTCCATTCTGTAACATAAACAATTAATGGTGGAGCACATAGTAGTGTACAGAAGTATTCTTTTTAATATGTCCACTTCTCTTTATGCTTTTTTCATATGTAGAGCTGAAAATTTTTATGTAATACAAAGACAATTAAAAAAAAAATCCAACTACATATATTTCCAGTTTACCCCCGTACAAGGCAAATTTGAATAAGTGTACATACTTGTGTGTATGCAACAGAGCAAAGCTAAATCTGAAAACCTTACTGGTTTGGGAAAAACAGTAATTTTTACTGCTCCCTTTTTTTGAAATTATTCAAACAAAGCAATTCTCTTGTAAGTATTTATTTATACAGTGCCTAAAAGTGTGCTATCTGGTCCTCAGTTGCTTGTCAATATCTTTATTTTAAATCAATCTTTTCACCATTAAATCAACTGTTGCTGACAGCTTTTGTAGACATAGTAGTGTAGTTTTAGTGTTGCTTATATATTTTTCAGAAAAAAACTTGCCTTCTTGCATTGTTGTAACCACTTTAATGCTGTCTTCTACATAAAGCATTTTTAATAAAATGTATTTTAGAAGCGGTTTGAATCACATGAGATCAGCAGGCAGTTCCTTGTGATGCTTGTGAAGAAATAGCCAGTACACATTGATTTTAACTTCTGTAGTAACAAACACAGTAAAAATGTTGATTGTTAAAAGCCAGGATACTACAGGAAAAAAAAAAAAAAAAAGAGATAATAAAGTTTAAAAACTAGTTATAGATTTTTCAAGGCTAGAGTTCCTTGCTTCTGGCATCAAATGCACACAAAGAAGTTTCAATCCTACTTTACCTGTTAGCAAAAATCATGTGTAATGGCTTCTACAGACTCAGGTAACATGTAAGACTCTGTAAATGAGCACGGCGCATTACAAGAAGGAGTAGAAAACCTTGATCTAGCAATGACTGAATCTGAGGTAGCTGCAGAGAAACAGAAAGGAAAAAAAAAATAACATCTTCAGAAATGCCCTTGATAAATGGATCCCCAAGCATTAAATAAAGCCATAAAACATATTATACAGTGAAAAGTGTTGAGGGGGTAGCCAAAGCAACACAATATTCCCAGTGTTGCTCAAGAGAAATACATTTTAATTGAACGCAGAAGGCTCAAAATGTTATACATGTATTTTTGTATTAGCAAGTGATATCTAGTGTTAGATTTACCCCTAAACTATGTCAAATAATTTCACAGAGTTTTTAAGCATTTCCTGTTAAAATCCTAACTGATAACAAATACAATTTTTACAGGGAGCTAGAAGTGTCATAGCACAACACTCTGAAAACTGGTCAAACAGAATATGTTTATCTCAGGCATAATATGAGCTGCAGAAGCCAACAATCAGGCTACCACATTAGATGCCAGGGTTAGAGCTGCTGATCCCTAACCATCAAGGATTGAAAATATTGGCCTTTGTCTGTAGTACCACCTAGTGTCAAAAACTCTTATCTGAAAAGAACTGGATTCAATTCCATCTATTCTCCTTTATTTCCTTGATCCAGAGAGGAAGGATGCCGAGAGAGCCTATTTCATGATGGCAAGCCCAAAGAATTGTCTTTCATACTTTTGCTTGCTTTATGGAAATAGACTTTTGGGCCTAAAAAGAGTTTGTGGTTTTGGCACATCAGAGCAAAATTCCCCCAATATGTTAAGTATTAAGCACGATTTTAAGTATGGTTATTTTTTTTTTTCATAGTATAAACCAGCAGAAATGTTGTAAGGCATCTTTGGGCTGTAAGTGAGAGAAACCCTGCAGTGAGCTAGGCTGTGGTGGCACAGTCCAGGCACTGGTTTGCATTTGTAGGCAAGCCCCAAAGCAGAATCACAGAACTTGCAAAGAGAGGGACTCTGCCTGCACACCACAGGAGTCCTCATGGAGAGCAAAGCAGAGTCAGCAACACACTGGAAAATCATGCTCCTGCTCTCCACAGGTTTAATTTGCCCATGTACTTTTTCTTTCAAGACAAAATGTTCTCCCAGAGATCCCAGGTTCCCAGATTGCCTAGGGAGGTGGGCCACACAGGCAACCTGCCTCCTTCCTGCCCATTTGACAGGGATGCCTGTGCAGCACCTGCCTGCCTGCCAGCACCAGGCACCCAAAACTCCCTCCAGAACAGGGAGCTCCCAGGAAGCTGGCAAGTTTCAGCCCTGTGTCCCTGGAGGCCTGGGGCCAAAGAAGTGGGAAACAGAGGGAGCCAGACTTGGTGGACCACTCAGGGCTGCCAAGGAGGTGGGCAGGTCCTGAGCCTGGCAGCCAGGAAGCAGCCAGGCAAGCAAGGTGGCAGGTTGCACACCACCCAACCTAACTAGGGATTTTTTGATCTCTCCTCCCAAAACCCCTTTCTAGTGGAAACCAGTTTTGCTACAGAATTTCTTCCCTGCTCAGTTTGGGACTTCCCAAAACATGGTATCTAGAGGAAAATAGATAGATAATTAGGTATTGTGAAGAAAATCTTTACTGTGAGGATGGGGAGACACTGGAACAGGTTGCCCAGAGAGGTTGTGGATGCCTTTTCTCTAGAAGTGTTCAAGACCCAGCTGGATGGGGCTTTGAGCAATCTGCTCTAGTGGGAGGTGTCCCTGCCCATGGCAGTGGGATTGAACTAGATGATCTTTAAGGTCCCTTCCAACCCAAACCATTCTGTGATTCTATGAAAAGTTCATGAAAGTGACTGTAGGCACTGGAAGCTCACAACATGAATTCAAATTAAGCTAGAACAGATAGAGCAAATGTGAAAGGATACACAGCAGGCATATTTACTAAACCATAACGAAGTGTGTCGACTGTGAGCTCCCTGGAGATACAGCCAAACTATGTACATGGGCCTCATGTGACTCATGAGTGACTGCCGTGGCAGCTCCTAGTATAGTTTGTAGATTTATGTATAAATTTAATAAAAGTGCAGACCACAGAAACAAGATAAAGATTAAATATACAACAAAAATTTGTAGCAACATCAGCTAATTGCATAGCTGAGGCAGGAGGTGTTAATTACAATTATAGATGAGCCAGCTAGTAATTCACATTAGTGAACATAGAGCAATTATCAACCTGCTGGTTTTCTTGCTACTCATAATATACATGTTTTCCCATTTTTGATGGAACATAATAGCTGTATTGAACAATGTAACAGAACAGCAATGGATATAATGCCTATTTAGGTAACCTACAGCTGTGATATGCAATACTATCACAAAGATACTCTGTTTCATTTGGAGTAAGTCACTATCCGGAGAGCTAAGTATTTCAACTGCTAGACTTGTGTAGGAAAAGATCATGGGCATTTCACAGATGGACAGACACACTTTGTTTCTTAAATTAAGATTTACAAATACAAATTAACTTTGACTGGACCTGAGGCAAAAGTACAGTTTAAATTATGCACCAGTAAAAAATTAAATGTAAGAGTGTCAACATCAGTACACCTGTTTCTGAGTGATAAACTGGAATAATTTCACTGACATTCAATTGAAGGAATAGAGTCTCCAAGCCTGGCAAATGTACTATTCCTATGAGCTTCCAGCTGACTTGGTTTAACACGGCCCACCCAGGAGAGACCATGTCATCCTTGTGTTAGCAGCCGCATCATATAATAGATCATCGTGTGTGGTACTAGAAAGAAGATGTTAAAGACAAGGTGACCTTTGCAGGAACATGTCACAAGAGGGCTTAGTGCTTACAACTCATACCCATGTTCTGCACCATGCACTGATGACAGTGTCAAGGCACTGGACGCACTGCTGCCCAGGGGAAGGCAGAACTGCTGCTGGTACAGCCCAAAAGCCCTGTAGACAGAGGACTGGCAAAATTATCCTTTCTCCATTTACAGAAAAGCAAGGTGCTTTACAGCTCATCTGGCTATTTCCCTCTGGCAATGTTTTTGCTTTGTACTATATACGCACTGCAGTGAAAATTCTTTTCGGTGGAAGAGGAGTTAACACCTCTGTAACGCGACTTCTTCGAGATGAACTCTGCACGTTCTACTTACAGGATGTTCCACTGGTATATTTCTAGCAGTGCCTGGCCCTTGATCACTCAAGCCTTAAACAAATGTTAAAAATTCACTGTTTCATCATACTGAGGCAGAAAATGAGTCGCATTTTGAAGAAGTAACACTGTCATTTCACTTGCTTTCTATATATTTATGCCATTAGTTCAGTCACATTGAAATTCAGTACAAGGATATCAAGCAACTATGCAATTTTTGTCTGAAAACTAGTATCTTCCTGGGCAGATGTTTATCAATTAACATGAACAACTGGGATATTATAACTAAGCTACAAATTTTCTACTTGTTTAACAATAACTGAAGCTGAATTCAGTACTGTATGAGCATCGAGAGAAAATTAAATCCCTTCTAATTAATGTACAAAATAAAGCTTCACATTAGCACCATTATTTTCTTACTATTTATGATTTGAAGTGTTTGTAAACATCAATGGAAGGAATACTGGCTAGGATTTGCTAAATATTTTGAACAAATCCCATTACTATTTGCTCAAATTTTAAAAGAAATTTGTTTTGAGTTGCATCTGCACCACGACTGTGTTTCGTTTCTGGATTACAGTCAGCAAAACCACCTGCCCAGCAAAAGATTTGTGTATTACATAAGTCAACAGAGCTGCTATTTTGAGAGCTTAGCTGAGATATAAAGGGAGCACACCCTTCATACTTTCTAAGCGGCAATAAATATACCTAGAAGTATGATATATCTATGTGTGCTTCTTCCTCCTAGTATATATCGCTTATCACCCTCTTTTAATCCGGAATTTTTTGATCAGTTTGATTGAAAGGAACTGATCAGGTAGTTCTGATGTTACGTATCAACCTGGGCTAGGTCCTTGAAGGTCTGACAGTGGAATGGGGATAACTTCAGTGCCATAAAATGATAAATACTTACAGACATTTGTTAAATATTCAGCAAGGTTTCGATACAAAAATTTTCTGTGAATCTGAAAAATTATTTCACAGAATGTTTTCATTTAAAAAATTATTTCATAGATTTCATAAAATATTCATAGACATATTTGGTGTTTTTCTCTCAAGAAATTTCCAGATAAGGCACTAGCATTTTCAAGTATTTCAGTCTGAATGTGTTTCAAAGCACATTTCAATCATCCCTGTGCTGAAATCCTCAGTATCTATCTCCACAACACCAGGACTTGTGTGCTGCCAGAGCAGAGGACTATGAATGTATTATGACTTTCATCTCTACTTTTTCCCTCTCTAACACGCAGAATTAGATTTATTTTTTTTTGCTTTCTTAGTTGTTGTTGAAAGATAATTTTCTTGACAATAACTATAAATGCATGCCCTGTAGATACCAGACCCTTAATCCAATGTATAATTTCTAGTGCAATCTCCCTCTATCAGTCCCCATAAATCAACCCCCTCCACATTACATTTCACCTCAGATGAGTGATCTGTTAAAGAATGTGAACAAAATTCAATTACCACTAAAATATAAGAAACAATTTCAAATTTTAAATGTTAATATGACAGAATAAATTTTAGAAGTAACACTTCAGATATTTGCTACTGGTCGTCAAGCATCAGAGATGATCAAATAGAGCTTAGAGGTTAGTATTGGCTATAGCTCAGATATACGTACCCTCCTCTGTATTTAAGCATCATCGCTGCCAGTTACTGGAAATCAAACCTCATGTCAATACATATAACAAAGGAATCATCTGTCACCTTTTCTTGGTGCCTGTTCTGATAGTAGTTACAGCTTCTGAGGTATTTTACAGTGAATGAGGTTAACTTTAGTGTCCTGGGACAATTCCCTCCCTTGAAGAAATTTTAATGCCTATAACTATGCTAGCTGAGTCCACCTCAGCCATGAACTCTTTCATGACACCCCCAGCAGCTTCTTGTTCCCTGTCTTTTAGTCCTGCGTAAACTTTTGCCTCCTATTCCTCTGAAGCTGACAGGCACTTCATATTGCTGTGTTCTGTTCCCAGTTCTATTGAGCTTTGCAGACCACCCGATAGTCCTAATTCTGCCCAGCTGAGGATGTGGCCCCAAATAAAGCTTTTAAGACCACCACACTCACATAACAGCATGTACTTGGAAGGGGATAGTCAAAGAACCATGAGTTTGGTACATAATTATAATGCCATCCTAAGACAACAACTAAGTAGACTGTCTAATGAGTCCTTAGTTTAGCCATATAGCAGAAACTCTTTGAGGAAATCCTGGAGCAAAAAAGCATTAATAGAGCCACTGAAAAAAAAGCTAGTTATCCACAAATGCATAATAGACAAATTCCTAAAAGCTTTCTATTCTGTGTGCTGTTGTGATTCAGTTCCAGAAGTTCTAGACATAAATTCCAGAGCAAGTGTAGATGTCATCAGAGGGTGATGCGTGAAAGGTGAGATAGGACAGTGTTATAGGGGAATTTTCATACAGGCTCTGAGTCATAACACATGGGCATCTTTCACTTGTGAAAATCACATAAAAAACTGGCAAAATTATTGCTGTTTTTGCAAATTATTGTTGCTTTTTTAAGGGTAGGAAGAAACCTATTATTAAGGTCAGGTCTAGTGTAATTCTCATGCTGTGACATCACAGATGACCCCAACCTGCTGGAAATAGTCATTATTTGCATTTTATTTGTCTAGGCACAGTTGCATTTGGCTTGGTGTTGCTAAATGTTATAAAAAGAAGTAGTCCAATGTCAAGAACATATACCATACCTGAGAAGTGATCTGAGGTAGCTGAAACACTGAGCACAACCTGCTTCCAAGCCAGAATTGCCTTTGTTGGGGAATATTTATGGTGCCCCTTGAGGTGAAATAAAACATATGTTTGTGCTTGAATATAAAATTGGGCAGAATCTTAGCAACATAAGCAGTTTTACATGGAGTCTGCAAAGATGCATAACAAGCAGATTCCTTATATACACTTGTACCAGCACCGATCCCAAAATTGGTTGCATGAGGCATCTCAGCTGGCCATGGGACCATCCCTCAGCACAGCTCTTCCATCAAAAGTTGGGCCCTAAGCTTGGACCCCTGAGCCTTTCCATTCAAGGATGGCTACAATGTGAGTCTACTTCTTATCACCAAGGGAAACTTCACTCCTTTTGCAAGGAATCAGTTCTGTCTCCAGCATTCCTGCTTCCATCCAATTTAACCCCTTCTTGCCCTCTATGCCGAATCATTCCTCAGTCACAAAGTACCACTGCTTAGCAGTAACAATTAGAATTTCCCCTTCACCTAGATGTAGTAGAAAAGCACACTATGAGACACAATGCCAAACTCTATGTAGGTTTTAGATAATCCCTTCTTATTCTGACTCTGCTTTATTTAGTTCATTTGTACCAGAATTCAAATTTAGCCTTCCCAGGAGACATCTGTACAAGACTAAAATCAAACTCAATGTAAACAGAAAACAAAAATATTATACAAAACTGGTCTGTAAATCATCACAGTAGCATCCGCTCAAAACAGAAGACCCACTGTCTTCCAAACCTAGAAGATACAAACAAGAGACAAATTAAAGCTGTATAGCTGCAGTCAGACCATGCAGAACATGTATTCTGTGTAAGCATACAAAGGGTTTGGCATTTTGATCCATGTCTTGACATAGGCATAGTACTGCAAACACATATACGACAGTCAGGGCAGAAATTCGGTGCTGTTTAGATGAATGGAAAAAGAACACAAAATGCATTACAGACAAAACAAGGTCAGAACACACCTGAAAGCTTTTAAAGAATTAGTAGGGAAAAAGCAACAAGAAAGGCAATTTTAAGACTTATTTATATGTCCTAGTTACAAAATACAGCACAGACTCAGTTATTAACCAGCCTCTTGGAGCCCTTGGGAGTCGAGGTTACAAGTGCATCCCTGTAGTGATCCCACCCAGAAAACCACTGCACCTCAAGGAATTAGTGAAAAACAGCAGTTAACCTGAGTGGAGGCAGGCCTGTTCTGTGCTAAGGTGCACACGGAGCCTGGCCTTCAGGCTTATGTTGTGTTGCACATACCCCTTGGCTGGCAGCTCCCACGCGGTGCCAGCAGTTACACCTGCCTTTAAACAGTGCAGCAAGATGTTCTCACATGAACATTCTCTTTTTCTGGCAGTAGAAATGATCAATAAAATTGTTTTCTCTTCAGGAAGACCTATAAGTTCTCAAATAACCAAAAAGTAATAAACTTTCCACAGATGGAATCTGCACAGTATGCTGTGCCCTGGATGGAGACCTGCAACTAGAGGCATCCAGCATCTGAAGGCACCTAACATTATCTACACTATCCTCTTTTCCTTTATAGTGTTGACACCAAAAAAAATGTGGCTTTAATTGGTACTTTACAGACTCTGTGTGCCTTTCTTTCTGGGATCATAAGAAATTACCACCTTCTGGTGCAAAACAACAGCACACTTTCTTTCTGTAGCCTGCAGTAGGGAAGTAGGATTGTTTTTCATTAGTGTAGGTTTATGGGGCTTCTTTTTGCTTCATTATCAAACCTCTTAAAATGCATCAGCAGATAGTTATGGGAATAAGTCAGGTGTTAAGGGAGACAATGATCATCACTGTTTTCTGATCATCCAAACTTCAGTTTTGCCAGCACAAGGAGATAGAAATGTCATTTTGTTTTAGCTCCTTGGCACTTACGATCACAGCATGTCCAGTTGCTGGCAGAAAGACAGGCAACTGAAAAGCTCTGACACACTGTGGTACAGGCATCCATCATTATGTCACCTTTCACTTTCACCTTTTATTAAAAACTAAATTTGAAGACTGACTTAAATGTTATCAAATTTGCTTAAAAGCTAACCTCTGGCCACAGATTTCACATGCAAATTTTGAAGTAGAAAGAATAATTTCTAAGGATTTCTTAGGATAATACATGGAAGGTAGGCTTATAATGAAAAACTACTACCGCTCCTCAGTAAGTGACAGTGGTGTGAAGCATTATTAACAGATCTATTTATACTATGGGAAAAAAAAAGACCAAAAAAAGAAGATGCAGGAAGTTTCAAATAAAAGTGAGCATCGATTTTTTACCAAGGATTACTCTCTATTTCACTCCAGAAGCTTAAAAGTTGAAGTTAAAAGTGGCTGTTAAAATAGGCATTCTTTTGATATAAGACAAGGTGAGAGAAAAGATCTAAAGTAAAATATATTCTCAGATTTTCTGGAGCTTACCATGATATCATTTTCCCTACTAACTCAGAGATGCACGGCACAGACACCAATGCCCCAAGCACTTGACTGAGTGTGCAGAAAAGCATAAACACCATGTCTTAAGTTGTTCTCTTTCCTTCTCTCCTAGTTCATAGGAGAAAGAAAATTAGATCTACTCTGGACCAATTGTCAGCCCTTGATATACTTGCCCAGCTATTCCAGGTAGGACTCTGCAGGCAGACAAGACTGTGACTTGAGGTCTTGCCCCTAACACTGTGGTTACAACACTGACATAAAACTCCATGACCGTTAGTGTAAGTCCAGTAGTTTGGCTCAGGTAGTTTTATAAGGCAGGTCATTATAGAAAAGTCTGACTGTGACATAAAATACTCAAATGTTCAGAAATTAATAATTGATGGGGGGTGTTTTTTTCCCAGCTTTTTAAAAATTATTGGGGTTTTAATTATTATTTTTAAAAATAAGTAGAATTTTTACTTTATAAAAGGAATTTAAAGCACTAGAAACACAAACACTTGGGCTTCTGACTCTTTCTGATGCTCTGCAAAACCAGTGAGGGAGGCAGTGACAGAATGGATTCCATTGCACCTCTCTGGGACGTGTGGCATCTAACGAAAAAAAGAAGGATCTGCAGACTAGTTATTTTCCTTGTACCCATGGTGTATTTACATGCTTATGTGTATGGTTAGCTATTACATTTGACTAACACACTGGTCACTTAGCCATTCTTTTACATGCAAAGTTACTCGCACTTTGAAGTGGACTCCTGGATGACAGCCTAAGGTTCTCTGCCTTTAAATTAAAGCAGAGCAGTGTGTGCCCTGAAGATGACAGCCATTACTCAGTACCAAGAAATCACTTTGATGTGCTAGTAATAAAATTTAATAATAAAGAACAGAAAAATGATCTTTTCACTGATAATGTTTCTTCCAAATAACCAAAACCACTTTTGGGGGGAAAAAAAAAAAAAAAAAAAAGGGCAAAATTTTATTTACAAAAATTAAGCCAGAATTTATAGGCATACAAAGTTTAATGACCTGTGAAATATTACTCATTGGGAAAAAGTGAAAAACTAAATCCATACTAGTCTTCATTACTCCCACCTCCTCAAATACAATGCACACATTTTATGTGATATAATTAATAGTGATTTCTTCCTCCAAAGGTCCTAATGACAGTAAGGGAAAAGGCTTGCTATTGTCAGAACTTATGCTGCTCTAAGTAACTCTTTAATCTATAAGCAACTCTAAAAATGGTCTGCTTAAAGGAACTGCTTTTAGCGTTTAGTAGTATGTATACTACGCATAGGTCCTACCCCTATCTGGAATGCTACAAATCAGATATGAGGCTAAGAAATGTGCTTTTTTTTCTAAATTGAGCACACAAAGCCACCAATCTCTATTTTGCTAGTGCTATCAGAAAGGGCACTTTTAAAACTACCCATTCAGAAAGCTAATGTACCCTACAGTATAAGGAAGAGAAAGTATAATGAATTGGAAACCTGTATACAACAGTCTGATAAATATCTTACATATCCTTCTTATTTTATTTATTCTACTTATCTTATTTATCCTACTTCAGCAGGACCAATCTTATCAGAAATCAGACTGCTTTTAGAATTGGCTGTAACTGCCATTACCCAGCCACCAAGCAGTAAGAAACAGACTATGTGCATTTCAGCATGAAGTGTCCATCAGCTTCCCTGTATTTACTATAAATATGACCTGAACTTTCCAAGAGGTCTTCAACCACGGTTTCACTAAGAAAAGAGCAAACAGAAAATCAGTTCTCGTATGGCTGATGTTGCTACTGAAGGGCCTGTTAGGTGGTTCACAGATTTATCTGCAATGTGTGATAAGCAGCTTCTGTTTATAGCAGCAATGCCTCCAGATCTTGTTTTAGGATAGTTATTTTCTTGCTGAAGGCCTCTCTGTTTTACAGACTCTGTATCATCATAGCTTTATTGGCAAAACAGCATTGGATACCAATCCCCTGTCAAAGGAGGTACAAAAACTATGTCCATATTAGCAAGACAAATAAGAGAATATCTATAGAGTGAAACATTTAGTGGTAGAGACTGCGTATCCATGGCTTTTTTATACTGAATTTGCCTTAATCTGTTCCCATTGTTCAAATGCTCATTTGTAGCAGAACCTCATCTCTCAGTTTTTATTTCACCTGAAATCCAATCCATGTCTATTAAGGCCACCCCACAGTGTGAACTAAAGTAAGCAATTGGGGGATGCCAGGAAATTCACTTCAAAATTTCACTCCTGATCTGAACAAAAACATTATGTCCATATTGTCCATAAACCCAGAAGTTTTCCTGCTTGTGTAAATTTACTTCCTCTTGAAATGACACAAAGTCCATTCAGTTTTTTTCTGCTCATACAAGAGCTGATATTTTTCATGCTCATATTCAATGCCAGCTTGCTTGTACTGACAAAAGTCTACTTCATAAACCTAGTATACAGGTAACGTCAAAGACAAATCAGCACAAAGTATTTCTAAACATGAGACAAAGATTCCTGCATGTACATCGCTCTTGTAAAAATGATAGATACATTCATCATGCCATAGACAAGCAGAGATGCTGATACTTAATGTCATTTCTGTATTTTCTGAATTTATTAACATTATGTAAAATGCAGCATCAATCATTCAATACATAAAATTTTTATTTGTTGGGTATTCATGAGAAAAAATTAAAAGAGAGGACAAAGCTTGTATAGGTATGTGTATGTACATAATCCTTTAAACTATGGTTTGCACAGCAACTATCATTAATTTTAGAAGTCATCCAGTCATATCCCTCCACAAAGCTTTGAGAGTGTAAGAGTAAACTCTCATGTACACAAAAATGATAAATGTATTCTTCTGCCTCATAGATATTATTTATATCCACCAGTGCCCATCATTTTTATGCCATGCAATGCATTATAATGACTTCTAAGTAAATCAACATTTTAAAATAAAATAAATCAGGGAACTTCAGGAACAAGCCTGTTGGAATTTTTAAGTGAAACTTTTATTATTTGGGAGAACCCATTTATCAAAGACTTACTAATATATTAAATATATTATAAAATATAGAAACAAAAAAATTAAAAAGATAAAATAAACACTATTTTAAACATTATTTTATTTATCAATGGTACAAAAGATATTTTCTTCCTGCACCCCAATGGACTGTCTTGAGCATCCCTGAGGTGTGCACACACCTACGAACCTCTGAGACCACTGAACTAGAGTACTCACCTCAAAGACATGAGTCCAACTCCCTCGTCTGAATCTAAAAGAGCAGGGACTTCGTTTCCCAAAGATACTTCCTCCAAGCAGTCTTGACTTTGCTATGGCAGTTAAGATGGTAGCACCACATTCCTTTTGTCCAAATTCTTCACTAGAAGGAACATGTGTTGTCATTTCAGCTCTCATGAGTCTTGATCATTTGCAAGACAACTCACTAGGTTTTCAGTATGAAATAGTAGACGTCTATATTCAATAGAACTGTCATTATTCAATAGAATGACTCAAAAATAGTTATCTGCCTCACAGTTACTCTCAAATTATTATTCGCTAGCCACCTTTTATACATACTGAAATAACTCTCAAACAGATAATCGTTCTAGTTGCACACAAGAGAGCTTATTCAGTCTTGTTTAAGCTCAGACATAGTTGCTTAATACTGATTTCTAAGTCCCAAACATAAAGTCCCCAAAAGCATACGATTCTTAATTTACCAGACATTTGTGCATGTTTGCCTGATTTCCTAGATGCTCCATTCAAGCCACTAATACATGTGTAGAGTTCCTTTCCCAGAGAGATATTCACCTCTCTTTTCCCTAACAGGGCATTGCTAACCAGATTTAGCACGTGGGAACCCAATCCCTGCCAGTCAGCAATAGAACTAATTTTATCAGCTCTGATGGTAGGTTGTACACCATTTATATAATGACTAGCTGTTAGAGAACTCACCTAATGGTTAGAAAATAGTGCAGCCTGAGCTCATCCCAGGAGATGTGGGATTAGCCATCTGGCTTTCAGTTATTGCAAGATGGAAGATAAGTCATCTGCCTTCAAAACTGATCTGCTGAAAACAAAACATAGTCAGAAGGTGGGCCGGGCCAGGCCTGCTCTCTAATGGCTACACAATTCATGGAACAGTGATATTTAAAGCTCTGATTATGGGCTGGAGCCATGATTCAAAACTTTCCTTGTTAATAACAAGTGTTCTTACTGCTACAACCAGACTTACCCCTGCTGGGTCTTCATCTGGTCCTGTGACACTTCTCACGATGTAAGGGTTCAAGATGCAAGAGAAGACATAGAAAGTTCATTTATTCATATTAGAAAAGAAAATAATGCTACTTTTAGTCAGTAAATTTTAAGTCAAATAATACATGACTATGAAAAACTACTGATGAGACCATAACCATAACTACCTTTTTAATATATCGTTGTGAAATCTCAGATATGATGCAAAGTCATAATTTAATCATGGCAGGAATAACACTACTTTTGGTCATCAATTAACACAATGCATTTTACATTGCTGTTACAGAAACCATTAATACATCTTGTCATTCCAGTGCATCAGCAAGTAGTTGATTTTGCTATAGAGTCATCCCACTACACCAGCTAAGAGGAAACTCGCTCTAGGGCTGTATTGTTAATACAGGGTTCTTGCTCCCAACAGAGAGATTGGTTCCAGGCAGGTACTCAGAACTCTACCTCCCTTTCAGGTATGTAAAATTGTAGAGTTTTAGCTTGAAATACAGAAAAGTGGTGTTATTTAGAAATTAAGTTCTGCTTCACATAAGTTCACATTGTGCTTACAGCTGCCTTTTCTGAATATTGGGGCAAGCAAAGCTTCATCTACTCAAATGCCCTCAGAAAGCCATTTCTCAATCAAAAAAAAAAATCTATAAATTTTAGTTTGGTGTCAAAAAAATAATTGTCTTAAGTGGAAATAGAAGTCAAGACTGGTTATATGCTCCACAGTGAATGAAAACCAATAAGATAGGATTGGCTGACCAGTCATAGCCTTCATATCAGATCGTGTTTATGAATTCCTGAAGGAAGAAAACACTATTCTAGTCCTATAGAAACTGACCTTATGACATGCTCTTTGACCACTCTGAAATATTAAGAAATATGTCAAAAAGCATCGGCTTGGCATGCCATGAATAGGCAAACTGTGCCCTCCCAATAATAAAAAATCCGGAATTCACACTCTGACACAGAATCTTGTCTAGAATACCATCATGCAGAAAACTCCTGGAGATGTATTTTTAGAATAAGGATGACTTTGGATTGCTTTTCTCCTGTACCTGACTTTCTGAAGCCCCATGAAAGTACGAGAAGAAATGGCTGATGGCCAGTTGTATCACTCAGCTCTTTCTATCCAAAAGCACTTAATAAACATAAATTCATCATTTCAGACACCGTCAGAGTGCAGCAGGACAAAGCTTGGGGAAAACATTTAAGTGTTTGTATATTGCCTATCTACAATATTAAAATTAACCTCAGTGTATTCTTATATATGGATACTTACACTAATTTGCATCTGAAGCTCTTGCTTATCCTGCTTGCATTGATTCTATATATTTATTCAATGTAATTCATTCATCATTCACTGAATGCTAAGTTTCAATAAACAGAAGCTTTCTTCCACTGATGCAGTATGTATATACGTTTTCTTGCCACCACTGTCTCCAACTGCTTATCCCATTCACTCCATCTCTCCCATCTACACGTCCCTTGAAGATAATCTCTGTCTCAGTCTTCCTCATGACTGTCTTTGATCTTCCTTGAGTAACTAAAGTTCTGATTCCTTCCTCCCCAAGGGCTGTGGGGCAGGTGATGAACGTGGGATTTACAAAAGTTGGAGGGAGGGAGGAACAGCAAGAAGGAAATAAAAAAAGTGCAAAGTATTCAGAAGATCGTGGAAAATTAGGACAGCAGCAGAACTGACAAGCACCAAGGATAACCAGGAGCTTATTTTCTGAGCATTCAAATTTTCAGAAATAAAAAAGTTATGCCTTAGTTGCTTTCAGGGTAGATCTCTCAGACTATTGTTCAAAATACATATAGATACACGTATACATTCCTTTCTTCAGGGCAGGAAGCACATTTGCTTCACAGTCTGTGAAGCTCAAAGAAATCCTCAGAGCTGAGGGAAAAAAAAAGTACCTATTGACCCAATCGTGTCTAATTGATCTCTAGGAATTATGATGATGCCTGGTCTCGCTGACTGCAGTAGCAGCCTTTATGGGAGAACTGCTAAGATTTCTAAATGTAAGGCAAAACCCTGGTTTGTCAAAAATGAACATGAAGAGAACAGGGGAAAACAAAGACAGCAGGCACAAGCAGCAAACCACTGCTTTAGTTCTCTCCTGAGTACTCAGATAAACAGCTAATGACCTTGCCAGAACACTTCAAGCCTAGACTTGAAAACATCTATGCCCCTGTACTGTGTCAGTGCAGATACTAGTGATGTTTTTTGGAACCTGTTCAGGCATATGTCTCCTAATATGGTCTCCTCAAACGTTCATGCTTAAAATGTCTCATAAAACTCAAGTCAGAATATGTTACATGATATTTCAATTTGTAATGTTGAAGTTACACAATAAACCAAAATGGGATTTTTCTGTTTTGAAATATTTCTCCAGTAGCAAGCCACAGATCTGCAACAGTAACTAGCACTGTGATTATTTATTTTTTTTATAGATCCATTTGGAGAAAATTAAATATGTGGTTTATATCCACTTTTATGCTTAACATAACGGCAGCTACATCAAAAAGTTAGTAGAGCTCTGGTCCAAGATTTCATACATTATTCTCCAGATGACAGAACCAAGTCCCACAGAAATGTTTTCAAATAAATATAAACATTTATTTAAAGTAGTTACTGACAGGACAGGGTTGGGTTTTTTTCCCAGAAATATTACCTGCAGGCTGTTCCTGGAAGCAACATCTTTGCTTTAAGTGGTTTCTGTAGTGCTTGCAAACTCTTCAGACGTACAGTCCATTGAGAATACTACTGAAACAGCATGTTATCTCACCCTACACCAGTTTGTAGCATTGCTTAAAAACAAAAGTAAAAGTGAGACCAATTATGGCTTGAACACCAACAGTGTCTCACTGGTGACTGACTACCCTTCTTCATTCTTCTATTCAAAGACTTTCTTTCTTCTCCTTCAAGTCACTTGTTGAAATCTTGATATACCATTAGGATTACTGTCAATCATGCTAACTGGTATCTCACTGTGTCTTTCTGCTTACCTATTTTAAGCATTTTTTTCTCCTGTCCGATGCATAGACTGTAAACTGCTTATGATTTCTTCTGATTGTGTATACTACCTGACACACAGATTGTGACTAGCATTCCTATGTGCAGACAGGAAGATAATATAGGATATAAAACAGTAATTTTTGTAAGGAACATCAAGAAGAGAGGCATTCATAGTAGAAGAGCAGTAATTCATAATGCCCCACTGAGACTTTTGATCACTATCTATCTAGAAAGAAGAATGCCACCCACTAAGCCAGTAATACAGATGACTCACTAAAAGCATCTAGGAATATTTTTACAGTAATCATTTGACTTAAGTCAGGTAAACCTTCATAAATGAGGAGAAAAAAAATCAAAGCAGAAAGGCAGAAGAAATGAAGGGGTGGAGAGTGTTTTTTAAAAGGAATTCTTTTGTTTATCTAACATAGAGCTACACCATAAGGGTCCGAATTTTTCCACAATCATTATTCCACATTCATATCGAATGACTTGGAACATAAAGAGCTCATTTAATACAGCCGTTGTTTACAGTGTTTAAAAATTCATGAACTCATTGTATAAGCCCACTTGCTGAGATTCATGCTAAATATTCTTCCCTGAAAAGAGTTTCACACCTGCATAAAAGAAAATTGGGTATAAATTGGGAAAAAAGGTGCAATACATGATGTGCAGAACTATTTCTGTACAATATTTACCTGTCTCAACTTGTACTGAAGGAAATATTGCAGTTAAACAAGTATGGAGCTTATCAGAACAATTTATTTTATAACATCTTTGTGTATTAGACTTATGGTGGTACATAACAAAGAGCAGGATGTGCTACGATGCTTGCTTCCCATGAGTCCTGGTTTGCATGTATGTTACACAGACTGTTCTACAGAAATAATAGAATAGATTCATTGTTTGGTTTTGGTTTGTTTTTTTTTTCTAAATGGAACATTCTAAATATCAAGCATTCTTTATGCAAAGCATAAAGTTAAAACAATATTTGAGGGCAGCATCAGAAAGGAATGATCAATGGGAAGAATAACAGTTTTTCTCTTTTATTTATTATGCTAGCATTTGAGGACCCCACACTTGGACCAGAAAACCATTGTGCTTGGAACTGTGCAAGAATATTTAAAAAAAAAAAAAAAAAAAAAAAGAGAGAGAGAAAGAGAAGAAAACATTCCCAATCCTGTAACCACAACTTCATTGGGAATTTATTTTGATTTTATAACACATAGGTATACTGAGCTTTGTACTCCACTCAGAATGCAAAGCACAGATGCGCTTTGTAGTCAAGTGCAAATTTTTAGCTTTATTCAAGATATAACAGGAAAGGTCTGCTTATATGTACAAGCACTTCCAAAAGATTTAGATAAAAGCATCTCTCTTAGGTAATTCATAATACTTTTTACACTACAAGATGAAGATGAAAGAAGGTTGCTCCCTAAAATGGGACAGAACATCAAGAAAGCATGTCGATTTGGTCCTATATACAACCTGAACAATTTTTCAATATTAAAAGTCATGAGAATCCTGACAGTGTTCAAAACATCAGAGTATTTATTTGGACCACAATATTACAAAAAAATCCAGCTGTAGTATTCCTTTAACTTTGTGATGACATAGCAAAAATATTGAAAAAATAACATTTTGACACAAACCTCAAGGTATTATTCCCTGTAGACATGAAACTTCTTAAATACAACTAAGCCTGGGTTTCACATGATGGCAGACATATTTAAGAAAAGAAGAATGTAAACACATAAGGTAAATTAGTCATTGTGTTAGATTGAAAAAGTCCTCCAGAAGTTTCAAGAATGCTGTTTATACATCTGCCAAAATGTGAGCATCATCTCCTTGGAGCTTTGTTTACTCTGCCTGAATGACTCCAGGAAACCATGATTTTCTGCTTTACTATCTGAGGAAGCACAAAATATGCAAAAAGTTACTTTAATTACCACTTTATAAAAGTTAATATTCAATTTTGTTGAGGATTTCTTTATTTTAACAATATTCTGATGGCAAATATTGCTCTGTCTTATGTACTAAATGTCATCTTTTTCTTGTCTGTATCAATATTCTTTCAGTCTAGCCACAAAGAGCAACTGATATTAGCTTCAGTAAATAACTTATAACCAATAAAATAGTTGCTTTCTGGAATTTGGCAAAGCAAAACATTGAAACCATAACACGCTGCAGTGGTCATAACCCGAATCAGAAAAAAATCACAATATAGATGTAAACATCCACACTAAATTTAACATTTTAGTCAGATGTTCAGCATAGTAAACTACGCACAGTTGTTAAGTTCCCCTCCCGTATGCGATTGGGCAAAACTATAAACCCAGACTTGTGATAGTATACATCATTTTAATGATCATGTTAACAGAGTTATGATTAGAACGTTATTTAACTCAATACAATCTGTCCACTTGCCTACTCACTAATTAGGGGGAAAAGATACAAGAGATTGTGGTAAAACATATAACAGATAAAAGGAGAATGCAAGGCTACTTCAAAATCATGGAAGTTCCAACTACAAAATGTTACTGCTTTTGAGATATTGATTTCCAGAAGCAGCATTTGTGATGCATGATGCTGCAATACTGTCTCCTTAAGGGTTAGGAGATCGGTAATTATTTTTTTCTGGTCAAATCAACCAGTCAAGTCTGCGAACAGCTAATCTTTCTTTCTTGCTGTTGGTCTCCCCCTTTACCTTATCTTGGCACATTTCCCTTTCCCTCCCTAGCCAGTAGCTATTTGAATAGCATACTATTGCAAATAGGGGGGCTTTTTTTAACTTTTCCAAAGGTGTTTCTCATTTTTCTTTTGCTGTCCAAATAAGTTAATTCGCAAATTTGTAATAAACAATGTAAGCAAGACGGAAGAATAACTGAAAAAGAAATCTAGTGCAAACAGTGTGATTAGTTCTGATACACAGCATTCAAGACAAGCCAGTTTCTTTCTTCCCACTCTGTGGGACTGACATACAAAAGCTTAAGATACCAATACAATCGGTTAGGTCAAGACTCTTCCTTCGGAGCTGGTAGTGACACTCACCAATACATTCCCAACACCAGCCGGGATGATTCCCACGGAATCAGCAAAAAGGTTGCAACACACCCTCAACTGGATTCATTCCATTAACAAATAGGAGTTTCTGTAACACACTTTCCTCCATAATGTGAAACCCAGGTGAAGGTAGCAGCGCTTCCTAGCAAGGTACTTTTCTGGGGTACCAGAAAAGGCAAATTTTGCCTTATGAATACACTTTGGCATCTTTTCCAAACCGAATTCTTTAGGTTTGATTGAGAGCACCTCTTTGTCTATCCACTCCCTTAGATGCCATGGTCCAATGCAGGGGGAGAAGGCAGCTACAGGCACAGCAGAACCCTCTTCTTCCACTTTGCACATGGATAAAGAGAGGCAGAATGTCAGGATCACTTAGAATTGAATACATTGACAGAATAATTCAGGCAATGAAGTTGACAAAAGGCCTCTAAGAACTGTGTGGACAACAGTCGGTAAGTTAACCTTTTGGATGAATCAAAGCTATGCTTTGTCTATAAGCTGCTCAGTGAATGCAAGTTGAATGTAGGCTGAATACAAGCTGAATACTCAGTGGATGCATTGGTTAGTTAACTGATGTTTCACTTAAAATGTGTGTTCCTCAACTGGCCTATCAATATCAAAGAATTTTCTAAGAGTATTGCTTCCTCTTTTGGATTAGTTCTCATCCCTGATTTACATCTTTTGTAGCTGCCAACCAAAATAACTCTGGAGTTTTAAATATTGCAAAGATATTTTAAATTCATAATTACCACAGTCTCTCTTTCCTTGCCCCTTTTCCTGTAAGATCCTCTTACTATCAGGTATGAAATATCTATTGTGATCACTTACACAAAAACTACATTAGCTATTGCTTTCATTTGTCCTTCATTTTCCTGTACTTCATGATTTTACAAGGAAAGATGTGTTAAGGAGCAAACAAAGGCCTATACCTGGCATATCTGTTTCTCTTTGGATGATGTTAGGAGTGGAGAGACAGGAACTCAATGGTAAGCCTTAGAAGTACTGCATCTGAAACACTATTTTTGAAAGCAGAAAATTAAAAACTTCAGCTGGAGTTGTGAAGGCTTTGAATAGGTGTCAGAAAATGGACCATGCAGCCCTCACTAGCACTTTATTTTATTTTGTTCTTTCTAAAGATATGCTGCTCAATCCATCCTCCCATGCACAATCACACAAAAAACCCCACCGTATTCTAGTCCAATGATGGAGTAAATCCCATGGCTAAAAAACCCAATATACAGCTGTGAGCAAGTGATAAAGCTACCTGCCAGCTCAGCTGTAAAGGCATGTAGGAGGGTTTTTTTCCTCCCTCTGGAACAATGTGAATAGGGTTGTGATTGCTACCTGTGGAGTTTTATCACATAAAGCAAAATGCCCATGTTGTGTTGCAACATTTCATCAGTGTCTCATCACTCTTTATTGGATATGTAATGACAGTTCAAAACTGCATGGCAACCTTCCTTTGAAATAAGATGTTGTCAGAAAGCTTGACACCATGCTCATTCCCTCCCTCCTTTTAAACTGAAAGCCCAGTCCTGCAGAACTTTCATGCGAAAAATTCTCAAAAAATGCTGATTCACTGAAATAAAAATATTTTGTATAAGCATCTTGGCTTCAGCAATGCATAGCACAAACATAGGCAGGCTTTAAAGCAGAAAAAAATTCAGTTCTGATATCTGATCTCCTCCCAGCTAACCTGGAAGGCAACTTGGGTAACAAGTCTATTGATTTTAAGAGGTTAACAATATGTGTATGTAAACTGGAAACCCTAAGGTTTCCAGACCTGGATCTGAAGAAGCCCCTACTACCTATATAAGACTGGGGTCAGAGATTGTGATAATAAATTTCTATCGCAACTGGACTCCTGAAGCTGCTGAGTGCCAATTCGCAGGAGACAGCTCAGCAGCCTGGAGAACACAGGCTAAGCAGGGACTCAGGGTTTCCACACTTCCTGGTATGAAATTGTGAGCCTAGAGAAATTCAGAGTATCAGCCTAAGTCAAATTTTTCAGTGTTTATAGACTCTGAATAAATGGAACAGGAGTTCTTAGTTTGAGAGGGGCTTCCTAAGCAATCTTCCCCCAAAAACACTGGGAAAATGTTTGTTCACAGTGCCAGAATATGTAATGAATCCTTTTGTTAGAGGGCCTAAACTCAGGTGATAGCGTGCTTCCTCAAGCTGGGGACAAGGTTCACAGAACCTATGGACCATATGCCAAATCATTATTCTTCTGAGATTATTGCAGCCTTGTATGATGCTTTGATCGGTTCCTGAAGATTTTAGATGTTGATAAGCTCCTGCAAAATCGTTACTTACAACATATGGCCATTTAGTAATTGGATTTCAGTGGACTTCATGTGACAGCCCAATGTGCTTTTGGATTTTTAAAAGCACTACAAGTTGTCCTTACTCTATTCTCACTTGAGACAAGGGGCATGCAAGACATAAAATCAAGATAGTACTAAGTTACTTTAAATACAGTCTTCAATACTCTTCTACGTATATGGTTCATAACTATCAGTCATGATTGTGCAAGGATCAAGATTTTACAGGCTGGGACCTATCTACATATAAATAATTTGCTGAATTTTGTGGAGCACAACTGCATATAAAAGTGTACATAGGCCCTGGAGAGAGCAAAACTCATCATTCAGCAAGGTACCACCTTATGATGGACGCAGATAAATTAATTCTTACACTGTGAACAACACGTTGCTTAGCAACAGGCAAACACAAGATAGGCTAAACCAGTATATTACATTCAATGTATGAGAAAGGCTAATTTTACAAAGCCCTGGAAAATTTGAACACAGCTAGAGCTTTACCAGATACATACTTGGGTTACTCACCCTTTTCAGACTTGCCCTGTTGTTACACCCTGCCTGACCTAGATCATTCCTCTTTGTTGTCATTTCCAACTGATCAACCCCCAGCCTCCAGAGGAAATTCTTATTAGTCACTAAATGCATGACCTGGCACATTTGATTATTAAATGTAATCTTACTCTATTACTGCAGTCCTTGAGGTCATCCAATTTCTTCTTTGTATTGATAATATTTCCCAAATTTTGTCATCAGCAAATTTCATTACCACATTCCTACTATTTCTGCCAAGATCATTAATTAAACTATTATATGAGATCAACCTCCAGAACCAATCCTTGAGGAACTCTACAAGCAATCTCTTTACATCACAAATATTTCAACCAACATGTTGTCATATTGTCTTTAGCCAGCTCTCCTCCCAGGTCCTGTATTTCTATCCATTTTTGCTATTTTTCATATTAACTAATATCTTCCCAAATGGTGGTGTACTGCATACTCAGATGTAGATCAGATAGAATGTATTGAATTTCCTTTACTTTCCAAATCATCTAAGAGCTACAAGGAGCTTTATATTGACATGGTTCATAGTCAGGAGTCTTAAACTGGTTAGCTGGCAAATCTAGTATGATTTATATTCATATAACAAACACCAGGACAGTAGGAAAGTTTCAGAAGAGTAGTTATGTGAATATCTCAGGTAATATCTTTAAAGAAATAAAAGTTTTAGACATCTGAGTAACTAGTTTGTCATCAAAACCAAGAAAAATTGTGCAGAAACTCAGAAAGGCTGGTAACGGACTTCTCCAAAAACTTAAGACAGGAATACAATTTATGTCAGGAAATTTGATTTTTATGGAAAAAAGATCTCATCAAACAAAAGTGATCGGAAGGCATTTGATGGGCACTGCATTACACTGTGACTAATAAATGACCATCATATAATATCAATAAAGTACACAGTAAAGAGTTTAAAAGCTACCATGGAGAGTATATACACTGAATGTTAGGCTGGCCTTGGAGTCACCTGAAAGGATGTGCATTGCCCTCTGGTCTGTATTACACATTGTACCACCCACCCTCCACCCAGGTTATAGGTCAGCTTTTTCTTTCTTTTCCTTTTTCCTTTTCCTTTTCTTTTTCTTTTTCTTTTTCTTTTTCTTTTTCTTTTTCTTTTTCTTTTTCTTTTTCTTTTTCTTCTTTTTTATATTTCATGAAGTGGAATTAGAGAAATAGAAAGGGATGAAATAGGATGCAAAAATTACAGAACTCATGGTTATTTGGAAATTTTTAATACTCAAAGTTTGCATATGCAAACTTGAAACACCTCTTGAAAATTTATGAACTTATTAGGCACAAAAGTCAAATTCATCCCGGAAATTCAAGAGGCTCTTTGAAATAGGGCTGGACCTTCCCTGTGTCAAGCTAAAAGACTAATAGACAAGGAAGGCTGAGAACTTGGACCCAAGGGGAGTCTGATTATAATCCAATATAAAACGCCTCCCTACTGAAATACCTTCAAGAACTGTTGTCACTGAAAAGTTTTCAATTGACTGAGATTATTTTTCAGGCAGTCCCAAAGGAACTGGTTCAAGGCCTGATTCTATTCAACATTTTCATTAGTGAGCTAGGTAAAAATTATTACACATGACCATACAGTCAGCAAAGTGATAAATAATGATGAGGAAGAGGAATCATGCAGAACAATCTGTCTCACTTGCCAAGTTTGGTCTCTATTTAAACAGCATATAATTTAGTAGTGCAAAATGCAAAGTTATATTTGTAGCAACCAAGAATAGAGGTAAAGCCCACAAGTATGGCAGACTGTATCCTGAAAAGCAGTGACTAAAAATTATCTAAGACTCCTAGCAGATTAGCAACTATACATAAACTCCTGGTGCTCTGCTATCACTGTGTTGTATATGGGACTGACGAGTAATACAAGAAGATTGCATCTAGGTCTAGGAGTTATGTCTAGAAAAAGTTGTTAAAAAATCAGCAGTATAGAAAAGAATACCAAGTAATTTGAGGGTTGTAGAAAATGCCTTTCAGTGAGGGACAAAATAGATAATTTTTATCAAAAAGATGAAGCTATAAGATGATTACAGAATATAAGTGTATTTGCAGAGAGAAAACACCCAGTGGTAAAGTTATTTAATCTAGCAGGAGAGAGCAAAGCAGGAACCAGCGGCTTGAACTTGAATCCACAGAAATTCATGTGAAAGCTCAGGCTGAAAATTTCAGTGATAAAATTTTCCCATTACTGACAAAAATCTCCAATTACAGATTTGATCCATTTTCAAAAAATGTGCCTTAGAAAAACAAAGTGAAATGAAATTACTTGTTATGAGCAACTAGATCATCTAGCAATTTTGGCCTCAAATGTATGCATGCTAAACAAATGACAACATAATCTATCATATGTCAAACATTCTCTGTATTGCATAGACTTTACAAAGAAAGACTATCCAATATTTTTTTTTTTGTATTTAAGAAATACTACTATTGCCCCTTTCATTTTTCTCTAGCAGTAAAATAAATCCTCTAATATCAGGAGTATAACTGTGGAGACTTCTAAAGAAGAGTGAAATGATCACTAACACATTGTAGAAACGTAATAATTAAATATAAATTGCTTTTTCACACATAATATGACAAGTGCAAGGCCTGATATTTCAGCAATGACATGATTGATTGAAAGTGCTGCACACATTCCATTTCCTTTTCAATGATCTGTCCTGCCAATGGTATACAGCTCCCATTCCTACACTGATGGATCACAAAATGCTGGATCTTAATTCTGTCACTGATACATTACAGAATATTGCCTGTCCTGGGCTTCAGGCCATATTGAAAGAAATTCAGCATTTGTGGTGGAAGCAGAAGGAATGAAATATTTCTCTAGCAAGGTATTTTTTTTTTTGCCCTGCTTTTGAAAAGAGAAAGTGCATCTTGAAATTAATAGCTTGCTTCGAATGTAAAAGAAATCCCAGCAGAACTTTATGAGCAAAGTGGAGTAACATAAATAGGTATCAGATGGATATTACGACCACATCATTATCTGGGGTATATGGCAGATTTAAGAAAGTATGCGTTTAGACCTTAAAAGAAAGCCAGTGCAAACATATGAAGTGCAAATGACGTACAGAATTACTATTGAGAGCAACATCAAGAATAGACTAGACTAGACTAGAATATTTTCAGTTGGAAGGGACCTACAGTGGTCATCAGGCCCAACTGCCTCACCAATTCAGGACTGACCACAGGTTAAAGCACGTTATTAAGGGCATTGCCTCTCAAACACTGACAGGCTTGGGGCATCGACCACCTCTTTAGGAAGCCAGTTCCAGTATCTGAATGCTTCCTAGTGTCAAGGCTGAACCTCCCCTGGCACAGCTTTGAACCATTTCTAGTTGTTCTGTCACTGGATACTGGAGAGAAGAGATCAACACCTCCCTCTCCACTTCCCCTTCTCAGGAAGTAGTAGAGAGCAACGAGATCACCTTCAGTCTCCTTTTCTTCAAACTGGACAACTTTAAAGTCCTTAGCTGCTCCTCACAGGACATTCCTTCCAGTCCTTTCACCAGCTTTGCTGCCCTCCTCTGGATGCATTCAAGGACCTTCTCACCCTTCTTAAAGAGTGGGGCCCAGAACTGCACACAATGTTCAAGGTGAGGCTGCACCAACACTGAATACAGCAGGATAATCACCTCTTTTGACCAGCTGGTTACACTGTGTTTGATGCACTCCATAATATTTGTTATATGATGCAAAAAACTACATAGGTTATGTGATTTACGACAGATGTGGGATGGATATTCATACAAGTTATTTAGAAAAAATGCAACAGATTGTGATGGGATCAACCCCTGAGTGGGATGGCCGACAAACTTAACACAAAGGACTACCATACTAATCTTTTTTTTTAAATCCTTAGAACAGATAATGTTTGGAAGCAAATGACCTTAACAGTTAATTTGCAAAGTCACTCTAGGAAGCCAGAACTAGTGGAAAGCACTTGCCACTGGCTAGAGGTCTTCAGGACTCATGTTCAAGGAATACTTTATATCATATACTACTAATCCACAAAATAGCATATGTGCCTGTTAGAATGGATTAAAAGACATTAAGACATTGTAAAAATGCATAGATGTACATTCATGTTTCTCATGAAAATTCATCTTCAATTAAGTGCTTTATAAAAGGTAAATGAAAATTTATTTTTGTTTCTTTTTCTAAATTTAATGCTTGGGTTTTTTTCTAACAGGCTCACATGCACTAAGATTAGTAGGGTCTGCATCAAAGGCATGTATCAAACTCAACAGCAAAAATTACTTTTGGGGAAAAACGAAAACTAAAGGGAGTGGAGGGAGAAAGGGAGAGAGAGAGAGAAAGAAGGAGGGAGGACTCCCCAGTGGTCAACTGATGGGAGTTTGCATGCAAGTGTCCTCTCCTAGGAGGTATCCACCAACTTGCTTGAAAGTTTACAGAGTTGCAAGGGAAAAGCAGACCACAGAAACAGAAAGCCCTTAGCACTATAAAGGCAGAGGGACCTAAGGCACTCTGTAATATCATTGATATGTGCCTACTTTAAATTAGAGAAAAAAAATCTCAGTAACTGTGAGGAGCAACACAATTTGAATCAAAAGAAAGATTCTGGGGTGTATTAGTTAATGCATTAGTTCCAGTCTTTGGGGAAAAATGTGTCTTTTCATTTGGCTTCTCAGATGCTAATCAATTCTTAATTATCTTTAACCGTATTGACCTGCTCCCACTGCTTGTGCCATATAGATTAATGAATGACATTCTAAAGAACACAGTATCACACTTGGAGAGCAAGGGATTCATGTATTATTCACTCTACATAAATATATACTGTTACCCCTTTTTGACCTAAGCAGTTAGCCAGATTTTGGGGCTGGCAGGTTGTTTGTGTGAGGAGACGTCGATAATGCAATCTTGTTTATTTACATCATTAAAAAAATACAAAATTCTTTTTCTGTGAAGACAGAAATAAATAAGACTCTTAGTTTACAGCTCTGCCCTGGAGTCCTTGGTCCTAAAAGCTGCCTTTCTCAGGACCACGTTCCCAAGACTGGTTCAGGCTATGCTTGGTAGTTCCTTGGTAGCTCCTCTCTTTTATCATCTGAGTTTTCTACCTTAACGGCACAGCAGCCAGAAAAACCTCATCAGCTTTTCATTTGATTTTCTTTCATACTCAGAAATCTGTACCCATGTTTGGAACTGAGGGTGCAGTCTAGTTCTTTGAAGAACTAACTGCTTTTTTTCCCAGTGGTTGTGCTCCTCCTGCTTGATGCAGAAACAACATATTTGGAGGAGGTGAGGGACTTCAGAGGTCAAAGCTCAAAACATAAGAGGAAAAATGCTGTTGTGTAGGCACAGTAGGGAAGAGGACAGAAGAAGTCACTGTACATAAACAGAGAAATACATGCCTCAGGAAAACCCAGGAAAGAAAGAAAATAGACTAGATGAACTGAAATTGGAAAATTATTTGAGCACTTATTTCATGTTCACAAGGTTTTTTCTCCCATGGTGTCCACAGCCAAGTGCAACAGGCTTGTGGGAGACAATTCCTCCCAACACGTTATATTGAAAAAAAACAATTCCTAGTTTTGTTTGTAATGCTGAGAAGAAAGGGAAGGATAATCTGAATCTGTGCTTTGTTCAGCTGAAGACAGAAATGCCTTTCTGGTTTTTGCTGTCCTTTTCCCAAGCTAACCTAATTTTTCCTCATCAGAGATTGAGTGATTTATTCTGGCTTTTGCCAAATGTCATGGCAGCCAACAATCTGTCAGAGCCTACCCTTGCCTCTTCCATGCTCTGCTATTCCTATGAGGGCAGTGGGGACAGGTGCTTGGACAAGGATATTCTGACTGCATGGAAGGGAAAGGTTGAGGTCCTTAGGTCACACTTTTTTCTGCAGCTTTAATGGTTTTATAACAAAAAGGAATCTGGCTTCAAAATGATGATGGATGAGTCCTTTGTCTGACTTGCTGATCTGGACAGGAGTGATATAAGTGAGAACTGGTCTAGCATTTTAAACCAAGGTCTGTAAAACAAAGAAGCATTTTTTTTCTGTTGATGTAAATAAAAAATAAATTTACATGGAGACACACCAGATACATGGAAGACTCAGCAATATACCTATAAATGCGGACAGAAGGAAAATAACCCCTGCACACAGAAGCAAAAAAAAAAAGCCCCCACCTGTCTGACCTTTTGCTCATTTAAAGCCTGTTTTGATAGATGGGGTGGAATTTGAGCGGGTACTTGAATTCGGTGCTGTGAGAATATCCTCTCCTGAGGAATCCTCTAAAAGCACAGATACTCTGGTTCTCCTGTGCAGAATACAAGTGCAATAACAGCTTTCAAAGACTGCTAGGTAATAATATCATGCCAGCAGACATGTCACCAATAAATACTGAATGGAAAGAGCATTTGTAGTGCCTTGGTATATCAAGAATTGATCCAAGGACTTCTCACAATTTAGAAGTTTAATCCTGAACTGTATATATTTTCAGAATTCAATACTTTGAAAGGGATAAATCCCTCATCAACTATTGCCCTAATCACAAGCTTGGACTTTTCCAAGGATAGATACATATCTTTGTGTGTGGTGACATGAATGGTGATAGCACAGTATACGAATCCCTCTCCAAAGCAGAGATTCTATTCCTTAGTATGGATTTTCCAGTGTTTTAAGTATCTTTATATATTCTGCACCATATGCAGTCAAAATCTTTATAGAAATATGTGTGTTTATGTAACTGTTGCTGCATCAGGGCACATAGGCTTGCTTTACTGCATGGGAGCATGAACATGTGATTTTAATTCTCTCTTTACCGCTTTCATCTAAAGAACAACATTTTTCCCTCTGGTCTTAATTACAGTTACTATAGCTTGAATAGAAGTGAAATCCAGGAGGAAGATGATGATGTGTCCAGGGGAAAACATGGAAGAGGTGGTTCTTGTGCTCTGCCTCTAAGTTCAGCGTGAATGGGGGCCTGTATCAAGTGACTCTACATAAATGCATGCAGGGTGGGAAATGAAGAAGAGGAATTACAAGTTCTTGCATATCTGTAGAGAAGTAATATCACTTGGATAAAGAAATGTGGTGGGACAGATCACATGACTAAGTTCTGCAATGGCTTTTTGTCCCATTTTTTTACATCAGAGGACAAACCAACACAGGTGACATTGCAGTACGTATCACCTGATCAGGAATGCAAAAAGACAAAAGCTCCTTAAGAAAGACACACCACTTTCACAAGCCCTGGTAAGCATGGGGACTTCAGCAAATTCAGTATCTGCTGGGAGGACACACAGCTGGGTACAAATAATTTCTGGAGTGTGTTGACAAGTTGAGTTCCTCCTCATGAAAGGGATCAGCTGACTAGGGAGATGCTCTGCTGGACCTATTACTCTCACATAACTAAGAACTGGCCAACGATGTGAAGGTTAAGGGCAGCCTTGGCTCCAGTGACCTTCAGATCACAGAGTTGAAAATTATGAGAAAAGCGAGTAAGACAAATAGTAGAGTCACAACCCTAGACCTAAGGAAAGCAAATTTCAGCTTGTCAGGAGTCTGTTAGGTAGGATCCCATGGGAGACATTTTCAAACAAAAATTGAAAACTTGGAGAAGCAGCTTCAATATTTTGAAATACTTATACCTTTAAGCAACTTCTACTATGCAGTGTCCATATATTCCACTATAGTGATAACAGTAAAAAGTAGGGATAGAATTACTAATCAACATTTACTTAGCTTTTCAAAAATGTAAGCTGAAATAAGAAGTCTATGCTGGAGTCCAAATATGAAGACTAAGTGGTGCTTAAGATTTGCCTAAGAGATGTAATATAGGCAATGTAGACAATATGGATTATATAATACACATACTCATTATAATGAACATCTAATACGTATATGACTTAAAAAAAAATCCATGTGTTATAGTTGAGCCCTAAATATGTATACCAAGGTGGGAAGGCTGATAAGAAGATATAACACCTGTACATACACCATCAAAGTGAATTTTGGGTTTTCAAGATTTTTAAAAGTCTAGCCCTTTTTAGAGTACAGATTAGGAAATATAACCTCAACTAAGCAAGTATAGGGAGAGGGTGGGGCATGCTATACAGGAGTCACAAGACTTCAAGGCTTCTCTAGACTTGTTATGTATACTAAAGGGATAACATTTGCTCTGGAAGGCACCTCAGAGCAAACCAAATTAGGCTGCTACTCTGAAGTATTTCATAAAGAGGCATCTACCAAATACTGAGGAAGCCTAGAGAAATTAGGCTCCTGCGCCTCAAGTTAGTCATTGTAAATAACCCATAATATCCTGCTTTATACTATGTCTTTATATAAACCTAGATCAAATAATTGGACTGTGTCATACAAATATTGGAAAAGGTCCTTGTACAGATAAGGAAGAATTCTTTGATGTAAATTTGAATTTTGAACTTTATGTTGATGAATGTATGATGATATTAAACTAAATCAGAAAGAATCCCTATTGTTAGGACGACAAAAGCAGAGTATGGATTTATTCTGCCTCCATTTCTCTCTCTTTGACCATTAGTTGGAAATCCAAACTAATGGGCAATGGAAAAAAACCCTAATGTTAATATTTAAATTTTAATGTTTTCTTACTTTAAAAAAGTGGAGTCCATTTAATCGTTCCGTTTGTGCAGGGAACATGTAGCCCGTCATTCTAGGATTCTCATGAAAACACATTTAAAATTTGCTTGGGTACAAACTGCAGGATCGGATTCTTTTATAAATTAGAACTTAGAATAGCTAAAAAGAATTCTGCTATACTGTAAGACAAGCTAGCCAAATGCCTAATGAAATTTGTTTACACAGCACTATAATAAAAATATAGAAGTCACATATGTGCATCCTAAGCACATCACATCACCAATCCAAAAAATTTTATATCACCCTGAAAGTTCTTGTAGACAGCAGTTTGAAGTTATTTTTTTGTTTATTCAGGGTTTTTTTTTTCCTATTTACATGCCTTGAATATGTACAAGGTTAATTTTGAAAGAGGTGATGCATTCCCTCTGTGCTTTCCATATTGGGAAAGATATTTTGGATTTGTATCTGTTTTATCTTTATTTGAAAGGATTTCACAAATAGATTGTTTTACACTTCTCTTCATGATCAAAAGAGAAAAGGACCTGGATAAGCCATGATCAAAAGAAATTTAAAAGCAATCCCATAATAATTCATTTGAGC
The DNA here is from genome assembly GCA_013400055.1 of Nycticryphes semicollaris. Taxonomy (NCBI): domain Eukaryota; kingdom Metazoa; phylum Chordata; class Aves; order Charadriiformes; family Rostratulidae; genus Nycticryphes; species Nycticryphes semicollaris. The sequence goes on along the minus strand of VXBJ01004342.1, from coordinate 342,252 downwards.
ATAAATAAATAAATAAATGCAAGTCAGATAACAGACAGTTGGCAAATAAAAATCATAAATAAATAACAATAAACTTATGACTGTGCACAAGCCTTTCATGCAGTACATAAAATCTACAAAGACGAAATCAGTAGCAAAGACTGTTTTTACTCTTTCTACGTAAAATTAAATTTTCTGCTTAGGATTGAAAAGATGTTTAGTAAAGATAACTTGTTTCTGCAATTTTGCATGGACTATTGCATATCTATTATAGCTTGATATGCAGAATGATTTTTACAAAGGAGAATCATCAGAATAACCACCATCCATGTGATAGGAATGTCCTCAGAGTTAAACAAAAAAGGCAAAACCAGAAATGCTGAATTTCCAGTATCCTCAGTGCAATATTTGGTATAAAAATATTGAAATGAAAATACTAGTAACTGCTTAAGCACACCAGTTGATTCAATATTGAATACTGTTTCAACGGCTGTGCCTTTGTCTTTAGGAAGTATGACAGTGTAGTAGATTTCAACCTGTAAAGATTTATGGATACTTCTTTGGTGAGCAATTGTACTGAATTCCACAGAATTTTCAGGATAGAAAGTTTATTTTGCTTATTATAAATGCTCTAAGGCAATTACAATATTGTAAATTTATCAGTGCAATAATTTATCACAGGGGTAGACCAATAATTAAGTCAATCAACATGAGGCAACAAACTCAGTTTTCACTTGCTATTTTAAATCATCTCTAATATGCCTTCGACAATCATCATATTATGACATGGAATTCACTCAGCATCAAATAGAGGATGAATACTCATACCAGAGCTGAACTTCAAAGCTTTGTGAGAAGAATTTCTATGGGTTATTTCCAAAATCAGTGGAGAAAAGAAAGTTCTCAAGTGAAAAAACAGAGCGGTTTAATTAGGGTCCAAATGAACCATCCACAGAAGGAGCCTTTCAATTAGCTATAACAAAAGCCCAGGGAAAACTAGGTGTGACAAACATTCTCTTCTGTCAGCATAAAATTGGAATCATGGCTGCCGAATGGTTATTACTGCTTAGGATGTAAAACCTTAAACTAATTATCATTAGGTCTGGAAAAGAGAGGACAAAAACCCCTAAGATTGTATCTAAATCGATTAAAGCAGAATGGACAATAAATGGTTACTCACACCTTGTAGTCCTGAATTTCAAAATAATGACTAGGGAATGCATTTCCTGGAATGTCCCAAGTGATTTACAGATTTATCATTCTTCCCCGACATTAGTATTACCACTGAACCCTGAGGCCACTGTCAGAGTTTCATCAGATAGTGTTCAACATCTTCAATAGTTTAAAAAGAAGGAAGACAAGTAACATTAGAGCAGGAGATAGAAGCCTAAAGTCGTATACAAGGATACTAAATTACTTATCTACATCTGGCAATTTCTTCCACTTTTACAGATAGGATTGGTGGGACTGCTTGTTATTCAGATTGCTTGACATTTCCCATTATAGTATTCTACACTTAGTTGCATATATTGTTGCAAATGTTATCAGTTTCAGCTAAAACTTTTAAATTCAGAGTTATACTGTAAACTCAAGGAAAAAAAGTATTCTGAGGACTATTTGCCCAGTAACTATCTGGTACTCAAATGCTTTGACTTAAGGCATATTTCTAAAATGTGCTTTATCTAACTTCATGCAAATATATCTAAAATTGTCCAGGTTGGAAAACTCAGGATGTCACCATTTACACATGCACTGTAAAACCTTTTTGATCTTAACAGCTTTGGCTTGTTATATATGCTTTCTTTGCTGGGTGAGCCTGCTTCAGCCAGCACAGGGTAATACTTTCTACTTAGCTGCTAGTTTGGATGGCTGTGGGCCATGAGTAGTCCAGGAGCAAATTCTATACATCTGTATATAGAGCAGGAGCCCTCTCTTCCATGTTCAATGGGCACTGGGGAACTGTGGATATTCAAAGCTGGAAAAGAAACAAGCTGAGCAGAAATGAGTATAAGAGAATGAATTAGGGCCAAAAAAAAAAGACTCACCTGAGAGAAGGCAGTACAAAATTGGATCTAGGAGTGCTGTGGGTAACTACAAACGCACAAGGGTAGAAAATAGCAAGTGAAACCACACCTGGGTTGGCAAAAGCCCAACAAGACAGAGAGAAAAACAAAAGCTAGGGAACTGGTAGGTACAAGCAGGTACAAACAAAGGTTTGTGAGCAAAATTATCTGACAAGGTTTTGGGCCTGAGATTGAGAAGGGTACTGGGAAGGGCAAGTGTGAGGTAGTGGGATAGATCTCAGGAAGAGCTGGGCTACCGGAGAGAACTAGGGCAATGTCTGTACCGTGCCATGGCTGTAGGAATGCAGGCACAGGAGGAACAGAACGACTAATTGAGAAGTAAGCAAAGACAGACCTGGGACTAAACAAAGAAGCTGAGGAAAAGAGAGGGTCTGACTGGTCCAGAAGATTAAGAATGGAGTAGAGAGTATGTCAGAATCCAGAGTGAGGGGAGCAGTTGCATCCTGTCACCAGGAAAAGGCAGAGGACAAGTTCTGGATAAAACCTACTTGGTCAGTTGAACAGTCTCCTCCTATTCAGTAAATTACTTAACAAAGGAGTCATTCCACCACGAGGTAATGTGGTCACTTGACCACAGAAGGCACGTCTGTTCTGTATGTGCTAATTTCAAAGCTTAGCATAACATCTCAGATTCTCAACTTGTAAAAATTGTTGGAAAGGAACCCCAGCACCAGGATAGGGGTCTGAAAGATTGAAATTCAATTTATTCTCCACATCTGGCATTGATAAATGAACAGTATGGCAGAAAAAACTTAATGTACTATGTAATAACAAATTACTATAAAACATTATTGTGGCGCCACCAAGGGAAAGACAATATATATTTAAGTTTGATCAGTTGATAAACATGAGTATTTGAGATGGTCATTAGTAAAAACTGGAAGTGGTCTTAAAAGCAGCTTCAAAAAATTGGTCTCATGCTTTTCCCAAGATTATACAGAGCTACAATTTTTGATTGGAAAACAATACACTTCTCAAAGACATGTAGCAATACAGTAGCACTTTTGCATTTTCCTGTTTTATACGGGAAAGATATTTATCTTTCAGTATCATAAATAACAAATGCTATACCACTCCACATTAAACGATGCCAGAGCATAAATATGGCAATGCTGCTTCATATTACAGGAATGTAAATAGATAAAATGTAAGATACTTCAAAGTATTTCCAGGAACTTTAAGTTTTATTATTGATATATGAATCAGTGGTAAAACATGACAAAGATAAAGCAGTTTTTAGTGCTATAAAATTTATACAGACTAAATTATTTTCCTATATATGTGAATGAGAGGAAGAAGTTGCAATGCCTCACAGATGAAACACATTACAATAATTTTCTATCTGCTCTGAGATACCTACACTAACACAGTAGCTTTCATTCATCTGTGCAAAACATTTCAGCTTTCTGACAAAGCAGCTGAGAAATGCATTCCAAATTTCTCTTTAAGATTTCCCTTCTAACCCTCCAAAAGATTTTATATTATTACTATTGAAAAAAATTGCCTTTGAGCATTAATAAGACAATATCATGAAACTCCAGCTCTTTCTAGTGCCTTACATCAGTCTGTTTGAATATCCATGACTATAGGTTTTCATCTTGGATGTTAATGCTGCCACTAAATACCACAGTGAGCAAAATCTAAGCAAGTAAGCACAATCACCCAGCAGTGCAAGCAGTGGCTCACATACTTTCAAGTCCTTACACGATTTTCATGTAATATGTAATCAGGAGGACATAGTAAATGGTCAGAAAACAGAAAAAATCTGTTCTCTCATTCTACAATGCTCTAGTATTTTAGGAATTATTTGCAGTTATGTATTTTTAGAAGTGCAGTTGTGATTGTCAGGTTAATGACTTCCCTTTGAATTTGCTATTTCACTTAAAGATAGTTTTAAGTTTTGGGCATCATTCAGATATTGTCACTGTTGCAGGATTTTTCTCCCCTGTGGCTGTCACTGCTACAAAGCTTGCTTTTTAAAAAGTCACATAGTTAATTTGCTAAAACCTGTTAGACTAAATCCTTTAAAAATCTTTTTCAATGCATTTTTAAAAGAAAAACTACAAAATGTCTGATTTACATTATAATACCTATATGTGGGGATAATCACCCTGCTAAGCACTCAAATTGCAATAAGAAAAGGCTGTAATGTTGCAATTACAAAACAATGCAAAGCAATTGTTTTATCTTTGCTAAATTACAACCTTAATTGTAACTCGGCAAATGTTTCTAGGCATCTGTAACAAACATTATGAACAGGATCATTCTGATTACACATTTTTTTCTATGGATTATATCTCTGTTCTCTAGTTCACCTGTCTTGCAGCCCTGACAAATTCCAAAGCAGAGGAGCACCACCTAGTTGTTTCTATAGCAAAGCTGCTGCTCATTTCTTTTAAAGTATATACTGTTTTCAGTAGTGTCAGAGATTATTATTAATCAATAAGATGTTAAACATTCATAATGGCTTTAGGTACATTTAAGCATGAACTTCCTTTTTACTTCTGAATATTTATTTCGACATGAATGCAAGGAGAAATTCAAGCAAGAAAGAACTTAGCATATTAGATTTGCTTGGCTCTATTGCGTGTTTACAAGAGGATTTCATAGCTAGATAGAGGACATTAGCAGGAATGACCACAGGAATTCCTTTTTCCTGTTTTCAGGGATGTGATCGAGACCTGCTAGCACATTCAGTCTCTTCTCAAAGTCCTCAGCAAAGGGAAAAGTAGCTGATGTATGAGATACAGCTTGCTAATATGGGATACGCTGCCACGGCTCTTGCAGCCTGTCTTAAAGTAAACACCTAGCACTCAGGTGGGTTTAGCATTTTCACTTTTAAATTTAGCTTTTAAATTTAAAATTTTTGCAGTGTTTACGGCAACACAATCAAGACTTTCAGTCCTAATTTTAGCACCATTCTTCTTACTGAATACAACATAGGCATTTTATGCAGACTGCAGAAAAGTGCAGAGTCAGGATCTTTGCTGTAATCAGCTCACCCGCAGACTAATACTGCAGACTATCCACTAAAAAATTTAAATGGATAATTTTACCTATGAAGTCTATAGTTTATCAGCATGCTTCCATGCAGTGTTATGTATTAGTACCAGAAGAAAAGCAGTACTTGCCAAAACAATAAAAGAAATCTATATAAGTCTGCCTATAAAAGAGTCTGACAGGGGAACTAAGAAGGTCATTGTATCATTTTTACAGTTTCCCAAGTGAAAATTATCTTCATCCTGAAAAACTTCCTAAGGCTGCATATCCAAAGGCACCTGGAGACCTACACTATATTATAGATGTCAATTTACGAAATCCAAAAGATTAATAGACAGAAGAAAACTATCTTGTCATAGGCATTTTTCTTTGTCCTTGGCTGTAAAAAAACAACCAACCAGCCAAACAATACTTCCAAGTTTTAAACAGGCTCAGTTGTTGGAGTGGGATGAATAAAATTAGCAAAATCAGCTATGTATTGATCTATTCTCAGAGACAACAGAATATGAGTAAACCAAAGGTGGAGAACTGTGCACAGGTCTATAGACTTAATGAGGGAGTTGCTATGGGACAGCAAGGAAAAGCACAAAGCACATTTATATTTGTTTTCAGTGTTATGATACAGCTCATGAAGGATTATTAATTGACTTAAGAAAAAGGGTCCTAAAGACCTTGAGAAACAATACTCTAAGTCATTCAAGGTAGAAGATTGTCTTCACCTGTTATATAATTCATTTTATAAAAGTCAATACCCCAGGAAACGGATGGTTGCTACAAATTCATTTCTTTGAAAGAACTGTTAGAAAGAGCTTTCTGTGACTCCTAATGAGGTCAAAGTTCAATATAAAATGAGTTAAAGCATTCAATATTGGAAAAGAACACTTAAAGTTAAAATCGGCAAAATGTATTTTCATGAACTATCGCTGACGGTAAGAAGATTGCCCTTCTTCAGCTTTGCTTTTCTAGAAACCACTAAACTAGAGAGACTGCAAAGATTGAAAGAAAAAAAAATCCTTTAAAACAACAAATGCTATCTCATTTTCTATTTGGATCTTGGAACCCTGTTGAACTTTCATAACCTGGGTCCTGAAAATTATCCTGACCTGTCAGATACATACAAATAAAAATAAATAAATAAACCCAGTAATAACAAACACAAACATAGAAAAGCTGGCAATTTCACATTTAGAAATTAAAATACTCAATACATTTTATAGAATGGTTGTAGGACCATTATGCCAACACCTACTATGCTTCTTAAATTAAAGCCTGGTAACCCTGAACTACTTAAAAAGAGCCAGAAAAATAAACAGAGGAAATACTTCAATATGGATAGCAGTCAGCTTACACCCATTGGAACAGTGTTTAAGAATATTTAAACAAAGTCACTGGCAAATCTCCAAGGTAACAGCTGTAACATACCCAGTAAAGTCATATATCATAACAAACAATCTCTGTAGGAACAGAGACCATCTAAATAAAACCAAAATGGTTCTGATTTTCTGCTTCTTGGGAAGATCTAGAATGTTAGCCATCTATTTGCTAGCTTGCTCTTGATGAGCAGCCCAGCCATGGTACCCCAGATCACTATGTGCTTTCTGCATCCATGCAGCAAGTCCATTGAACATCTTGCTTAAACCCTGAAGAGTGTAGTTTACTTCTACACCAGGAAGCAAACACTTCCACAGATCTCTCTAAGATGCAGCAAGGCCTTTCTATCGATACATCAACCCCCCTTTGTCTACAGTACACAAATTAGTTGATACACCTCACTGCTCCAGTCGCTGCTGCCTTTCACCAACCACATTGCCACATTGTCTCAGTATGTGAAAAAAAGAGTTCATTTGTGAGACTCAAGAAAGTCAAGAAAGAGCCTGAGCCCCTAGAGAGCTCTGCCTAGATAGAAGAAAAATCCAGCATGGTAATGTCCCATTTTATCCCACACCTATTCTTTATTCACAACGAAAGGTAAGAATTGTCCATGCATCACCAGCGGGATGTTAATTCCACATCTGCTGTTGAGTTGAGGAATGAGTATGAACCTTGTTGCAGGCAAGTGGAGAGTACGTTAAAGACATCTCAAGCACTTAGAAGTCCCACAGATACTAGAAAAACATTCCCACTCTGTGGACAGCAGGTTCATACCACAGGACCAGGGTTGTTTTGAGGAGAGGGAGAGCTATGGCTCCAGAAGAACAATGAGAGAACAGAAGGAGCCTAGTGTTAAGCTGTGCCCTGAGCGCCAATTTTCTACCTAAACCATGGGTAAAGTTACAGTAAGTGTCTCACTTTTTATTCACATGACACAGACTGCTGCAAGTTGTTGTCTACTCTTGGGTCCACAGAAGCATCCTGAGCAAGGAGAACGAAAGCTCTAGAACTGACTTCCTGACTTCCTCCCTCCCACACCTTCCTCTTCCAAAGTCCTGGTGAGCTGTTGGCCAATAACCAAACATCAGGAATCTGCAGAGGAACTGGTGTTGCTCTGCAGCTGCTGTTCCTGGTCCAAAATTAAGTTTCCAGGCCT
>VXBJ01004342.1:303930-334623 GCA_013400055.1 Nycticryphes semicollaris | reverse complement strand
TTTTTTTTTTGTCTTTTCATTTGTTTTTCAAGAGGGAAAAAGCCGGACAACAGCGAGGTCAAAAGAGCAGCAAGGGAGGTGTTATGATAGTGTGTCAAAGGAAAGTACGCACAGCATTCTGGCCATCAGGGATAGTCAGCTCTACTCTGTTAGATAGAATTACTAAAACTTTTGGTTCATTTCTGGGTTTGAGAGGGTTTTTTATTATGGTCTGTACAAATTCTCTGATAGCTTGGCTTACCGCTACAATGTTTGTTTCAGGAAAGAATCAGTTTATACATAAAGCAGCCCCTAGAGCAAGCAGAGACTGACCTCTGCAGTGAGAGAGAGAGGTGGTGTTGCTGGTGGGCAGGAAGCATTAAGGACACCATTGGTGGATCCAGGCAATACTAGCACATGCAATTTAACACTTTTTTATTTCCAGTACTGAAGAAACTACCTTTGTCTCTTCTTTGTGTAACAGGAATCTAGATGAGAACTCATGCAGTCAGTAAGTGGCAGGTTCACTTTGTAAATGCAGTTGGCCAATTTGGTAAGTGTACTACATGGCTGATGATCCTAGTAACAGTTTTTTTCTCATAAAGATATTTTTTTTTATGTTTGTGAACAAGTGTAGTAGCCAACAGTCATTGCCAAAGACTCACTTCCTTACTAACAATCTTACCTGGACCTCAGCCATGTTTCTTCCCTGTTATTCTCTCGTTTTTGTGAAACCATCTTGCTTGCTCTGCTTCCTCTTTCCCTGTTGCAAATACTGTTGATGGGAGAGGAAAGTGCTCTCTCCTTAAAGAATATGTACAACTCCATCCTGTTTACTTCATTTTCAGACTGACCTCCTGATCAAAACAGGACAGCTTACACCATTTTATCACAATAAATCACAGCCTCTCGAAACAATAAAACTTGAGTTTAAATGTTTCAGCTAAGTATAGCAGGAGATAAAAAAAAAAAGCAATGAACAAACATTAACTAAGTAACTCTTACAGCATTCCAATGCTACAGGGAAGTAGGAATGATTAAATCAGAGTGAGAAAACAGATGCATCTCCTAACATCTTGAAAACATATCACTGCAGGTTTCTCACATTAAAAAAGTAAAAATCTTTACATTACTTCGCCCCACACTACCTTGTTGGCACCTGTTTACATTCAGAAATTAAACCCTTCAGTCATTATCTATTAATCACTTTGGTTAACCTTGAATTTAGTAAATAATGTCTTTATCTCTGTTGGTCAGATAGCCTACTTTCAGATCAGGACAGCAAAGGCAATGTTCTATGATGTAAAATAAAACTATGGTAAAAATTGCTAGCCGTGTTTCCTTTTTAGTTTGTAAGTGACATCTGAAACCCATTTGAGGTTGAAAAGTTATGTATAGTTCTAAAAACTAAAGAAACTGCTTTCTCTGCAGTATTTCAGATTAATGATGCTCCTGATTTTCTCTTTGTAACCAGAAGCACTGATCAGCTTTGATTCATGTAAAGATCATCTTCTGGTGTTTCTTTCTTGTGATGTGATGTATATATTCTTATTTTCTAAAACTCAATGTGCTTGTTTCACTTGCAGAAGTTTTTTCTTCATTCTTGCTTTCCCCCTCCAAATTACGTCCATTTCCTGTCTTCACCAATCAAACATAACTTATGCAGCAATACATGCCATATCCTGGTTTCATAGTCTGGGTGTAGTGATTCTGATGTTATGATCACAGACAGGTCTGGGACAAGGACATGATTTTCCTTTTTCTCTCTGAAGCCAGATATGAATAAAGTTCTGAAGTTTTTTTCTCATACAACATAAGGTCACAGTCTGGAAAAAGCAAGGATCACCACTGAATAATGCAAAGAAGAGAGGCCATATATAACACAACTCTCTTAAATGAGGCTGTAGTTCATAATATACTGTCTTTAACAATGAAGCACACTTAAGAATTTTCTTATCCTCAAGAGCTCCTTCTGGACCCTCCTACTTGCTCTGAACCAGATCACTAAAAAAAAATTAACATCGTTCAAAAAAACAGGTCTTGGAGGAGAAGATATTGCCTTTAACTTGAACAAGAGGGGACAGCAAACAACAGGGGTATTATGGTGTGTGTGTATGGAAGGGATAATTTCTTAAGCCTGTTTCAGAGTGAAATGAACGTGCTGCATGCAAATTGTGTGCCCACTTATGGTCACTACTTAAGGTCTCTGTATTTAAAACAAGAGGTTACCCTTGGTGTTGAACATGAAGTTCAAAATGTCCCTGACATTTATCATACTGAGAATTACATCAAGTGTAATTTGTAGTAGACTTGTTAAATGGCATACGAAAGAAAGCATATACCATCCTAGTAGTATTTTCTCCATGCTTCCAATATGACATACACATACCCAGATCCAAAGTTCTCCCCTTATAGGAAAAGACATACACCTTACTCAAAAAGACATAGACCTCATTCACCCTATTTTTTTCTCCTGGGCTTTGCTGCTCCTAAAGTTTCTCTCTGCAAGTTTCTCTCTCTCTTCGTCAGCCCCAAGAGACATCCAAACTCTTTTTATAACCCAATATATTGCCAGCAAGAACTCCTTGTTCCAACAGGAAGGCAAAGCAGATGAATTCCACATCACTGAGCATATTCCTAGAGCATGAATCCTTTTACAATCACATTTGAGTCTTTATATACTACTTTTTATTTGAGCAAGTATAGTAATGGAACTTTTTTTCCTAATAATATATTCACTTTCTTTTTGTCTGACACAATTTTGCTACAATATGCAAGTCCTACATGAGAGTGCAATAAACTATTTCTTTGTCCCAGTATTCTGCCATTTTTGAGAATGTTAGGTTTAGGCTTAATTTTTCCAAACCAATTAACAGTTATAGGTGCTCAGTCCAAACCTCTCTATATGTCTTGTTTCAAAGAAAGCCAGGTGATATTTTTCTAAGACCATCAGCAATTTCCCAAGGTAAAAGAAGTAAACATAGGCCATGAACACGCAGTGAATTTGTCATTCCACTCTAACAATTCATGTACATACTTTGCTGCTTGTAAACATTTTCTCGCTGGTCAGTGAGAAAGGGTTATCAATCATTCACTTGCTTCTAGGTAAGACCAGTTACTTTTTGGCAGTTATTGGACAAGCTGTTGTGTTGTAAATTAACATGAATTCCATAGTGACTTCTCTATAGGCTTGTAGCCTAACAACAAAAATGTTCTATACAGTAGCCACACTGAAATTTAGGCAGCCAAAATTATCATTAAAAGTCTAATCACAGGTCTGGAGCCTACTACTCATGCCCAAGCTCCTTCTACTGCTAGCCATATCATCATGAGTATCAGGCCTTAATTTCTAGGCAATAAAAAAACACTGTGAAAACTTCAACTCGATGAACAGAAATTGGTTTCAGAAATGTTATGAAGGTCTGCTGTGCTGCATGAAAGAATAACTTTTTTAACTTTACCAGCAGGCATATGGAAATATAACATAAGCAAATTAACACTATACATCAAGAACAAGGTAATCTTTTAGTTCACATAGTGTCTAGCTTTGTGTTACACAATATATCAGAACTGCATTATGTGAAAGAATACAGAAACTAAAGTAGCTAGATAACCACCTCAAAATAATCTCATTCTTGGACTTTGTCCAAAACAATCTTTACTCTAAAACTTTGAGATGCCTTATAAAATTCAAATTACAGTCCTGTTATGAGTCAGTAGCTTTCACTGTTTTCCATTCTGTGGATCCCTACAGCTTTTCCAGTAGATCTATATGTTACTTTCAATCTTAACATTCATTGGATTATTGCATAACAAATACTGATAGTATTGCAAATCCCTAAGAAGTGATCTATGTATCTGTAACTCACAGGATAGAAACACTGTCATAATAAATATAATTAATGTAACTGTTCTGCAAGCATTACATAATGACACCGATCACTCTTAACTGGGAGCAGCCTTGTACCTTGTTTTGTTATGTTTTGAACAGTCTGACAAAGTTGCTTACTCTTCTGACAGGTGGTGGTGTATTCTGGTGATCCAAATACAATCTGTCTCTGCCTTGGTGAAAAAGAAACTTGAATCCAAATCCAAAAAGCTGAAAAGCAAATGGGTTAATCTTTAGTGCCTCCAAGTCTCCCAGCTTCCATTTACCTTCTTCCTTATAAACCATCTCTGAATTTTATTCCATTTAATAGCAGATGGGCCATATTCATTACAGTCTTCACTAGAACTGCATAAAAGATCAGTTTGTTCCCTGATGACTAAAAACATACGATGAGCAATAGAAACAACCAAAATGGGTTTGCTCTACTTGAACCTAAATAGATGTTTATCTAACATCTGTCATTTTCTCTTTTGCTGCTTGTCTATAGTCTGCTTGCACGTGTAATGGTACTGAGAGTTATACTTTGTTCTGTTGCACTTATTCCATCCAATTACTGTGATAACAGATTAACTAAGCAGGGCATGCTTAGTTAAAGGCACGCAAAAAACTTTTCACAGCTCTTATTCTAGATACTGTTTAAACATATTTGAAGAGGAGGGGGGAATTGCACAAGCACAATCTAAGAAACCACAACACTTTCTAGATCAATTATTTTATTAGAATGTACAGCACAAAAAAGGCATTAGATAATGAGAACTCCAGTTGACTGTATCAATAACCTTTATAATGCTGCACCAAAAACTAAGAGCTTCATAATATCCTGGAAGACAGCATTCCCAATGGTGATCTGTCCATAGAATCATATGTCAAGTTGGAAGAGACCCATAAGAATCGAGTCCAACTCCCTGCTGCTTGCAGGACTATGTAAATTGAAACTGTACAACTACAAGAATAGTCCAGATGCGCCTTGGACTCTGAAAGGCTTGGTGCCCCAATCACTTCCCTGGGGAGCATGCTCCAGTGACCAAACATCCTCTCAGTGAAAAACCTTTTCCTAATGTCCAATCTGAACTTTCCTGAAGCAGCTTCATCCCAAAGGTCTCCTATCACTGGTCACCAGAGTAAGGAGCTCAGGACCTCCCCCTCTGCTGCTCCCCTTGGGAAGTCGTACATTGCAACGAGGTCACCCGTCAGCCTTCTTTTCTACAGGCTGAACAAACCAAGTGACCTCAACTGCTCCTCATTAACCTTGGCCTTGAGGACCTTTTACCACCCTGGTCACCCTCTTCTGGACACGCTCTAATAGTTTGATGTCCTTCTTACATTGAGACGCCCAAAACTGCACACAGTACTCAAGGCAGGGCCGCACCAGTGCAGTGTCAAGTGGGACAATCACCACCCTTGACCAGCTAGTTATGCTATGCTTGATGAACCCCAGAACACGGTTGGCCCTTTTGGCTGCCAGGGCCCACTGCTGAGTCATATTCTACTTGCCATCAACCCAAACCCCCAGCTGTCTTTCTGCAAGGCAGCTCTCCAGCCTCTCATCCCTAAATTTGTATGTATAACCAGGATTACCTAAGCCCAGGAGCAGAATCTGGCACTTGTTCTTCTTACATTTACTGACTGTCCAGCTCTGGTCTGTCCAGATCTCTCTGTACAGCCTCTCCACCCTTGAGGAAATTCACAGCTCCTCCAACTTTAGAAGCATTTAGTAAACTTAATGTATATTTGATTCCTGCATTCAGATAATTTATAAAAACACTAAAGAGCACTGCCTTTAAAATTGAGCCCTGGGGAACCCCACTGGTGACTGGCTGCCAGTCTGATGTAACCCTATCTACCATAACTCTTTAAGCTTGCTTGATCTGTCAGACAATTTCTTACCTAACCATTATGGACTTGTCTAGCTGCATGCTGGACATTTTATCCAGAAGGATACCATGAGAGACAGTATCCCTTAACCAATCATCCCAAGTTCCTGAAGTCCCTCCTCATTGCCCTTGGATTTCTTATTGCAACTTCACTGCTGCCTACACAATAAATCCGTAATGGATAATAATCAAAGGGCCATAGCAGTGTAGGAAGTTTTCTCATCATATCTTTAACCCCGGCCTTAGGGAAGCAGCAGACCTGTTCTTCTCTAAAATATCAGGTTGCAGGTGGTGGTGTCCCAGGTGGGTTTGTTCCATCTTTAGAACACTGGCCAGAGATGCAGCATGAGTTGAAAGATATCATGGACTACTGTGAGGGGGATGCAGTTCCACAGAAGCTTACAGTGGTCCAAGTCAGATGCACTTCAGCCTTTCCCTCAATCATGTGCCTGCTTTGCACAGGCACTGTTGCTCAACAGTCATGTGGGGAATCTCGTTCAGGGAGGTGACCTAGCTGAAAATTCATAAAATTAAAGAATAAATACAGGTGGAATGGATCTTGGAAGTTTGTCTAGTTAAGTACAACACTGAACTGAGACAATGTTTGCTTGCATATTTGTGCATTCGGCTCTCAAAAACCTCCAAGAACTGATATTCCATGACCTCTCCAGGCAACCTGTTTCATTGCTTGGCTGCCCAGCTCCCTCAGTCTCTTCTCAATCCAAACATCCTGATGGCCCTTAACTGAACTTGCTCCGGTTTACCCACGTCTTTCTTATACAGGAAGATCCTAAACTGGACTGTATTACTGCCAGAGGCCCTTCCTGCCCAGGTGTAGGGCTTTGGATACATCCTCATAATGGCAGCCTTACAGTCAGACCCCAACCCCAGTTGGGAGTCATTCACAAACTTGGTTGGTTCCTCTCTTACAGCATCAAGGCTCTCACAAATTGGAATGTAAAAAGTATAAAAATATGTACTCTGGGTCAGAGTACCTAACCCAGTCACCTTTCTCAGATAGAGTCTCAACCTACTTATGGCTTCAGAATTTCCTGAACTAAGCATAGCTGTGATATATTTAGTAGCCCCAGCATATTTTTCCTTCCAGCCTCTATCTGAATTCTGTGACCAGTTCTGTCATCCACAACACCTGGCTTCCAGGACTTTTAAGTTCCTCTTGTGTGGAAAAAAAACACTTTTTTTTTCTTTTGATGTGAATCTCCCTTCTGCTGATTTCTTTTGATGCCCCTACTTCTTTACTGGTAAGAGAAAAGCCACCCTCTCCAGGCCACTTATCATTCTGTATGCCCCTTTTAGCTGACTGTTTCCCAGTTCATTTTGAGGCCCATTTAATCATACGGAATCTATTGCACACTTCTGATCACGCCAGTCACACTTCCCTGAACCTGAACTCCACTCCACCTGACTTAACCTGTGAGACAAGATCTGCTGACAGGACGTGGGCAAACCACGGCTACAAGTATAGCAGTATTCCTTGTTTTGTGTCTGTTCCTGAAGAGATAGTAACAGAGGGCTCCTCTCCTGTCTGTACCGCTTCATTCTTAATACGTCAGAAGCTCTAGTTGGCAAGGAAAGCACTTCAGATGCCTTCAAGTGAGCTTTGGTCATTCACGTCAGGGAGATATAAGAAGTTCACAATGACCATTGTTCTCCTTGCTATGCGCTCTGCTTCCGGAGCTGAGTCAGCTGCAGCAAATGTGAATCAGCACCTTTCCTGCCTCACTTCACAGCCTGGACTCGAGACTTACCCTACCATCACTTTTTCTGAGACTCACATAAACTGTGGAGCTCACAGCAGGAGACAGAAACCTCTTAAATTGCTCTCACATGTATCACCAAGACCTGCCTGGACACCCACAATGGGACAGTGTTTTTTAACAGTATCTTTTGGACTGCTTTGCCAAGTGTGAATTGAATCACGAAGTATTCTGGATACTCATCCTTAATGCTGTCTTCCATAGTCTAGATCTGCACCTCCACAAAAGAAAGCAGTCTGTGGTCAGGAGTCCAGTTCTGAGTTGCTTGGGAAAATCACAAACCTTCACCACAAAATTTCAGTACTGAGGTCAGACAAACTGCCTTCCCCACCTCTTCACAGCTGCAGTCGTTGCCTGAACTGCAGGTGGTGAAAAGCATTCAGAGGGCAGACACATAAGCCTTCCGCACCATCATGAACAACACAGACACCTGCTTATTAGCATGTTGATGAGTCATGCTCTCAATTACATGATGGGCTGTTATTTTTCAGCATGGGGCCGTGTTTGTCTTCCATGATAGGCCTTCGGGGCCAGTATGTCAAAGACATTTTCTTACCCAGGGAGTTAAAACTTAACAGGGCTAGGTCTCTATCCTATTATCAGCTTTTCACAAATTCAAAATAAAGCCAGAGCTGTGTCAGCAGATTAACTGTGGATCTAAAAGGGGTGCTTTCTTAAATTACAGGGTATATAGAGAAAATAAAATTGGTGCCGGTGCCTCAGCTCAAAGAAAAAAAAAAAAACAAACAACAAACATGACTTTTTGTTTCCCAAAGAAGGTCTCGTATTTACTTCATGTCATTTTCCTGATCACAAGCACCAGCATTGGAAAATGAACAAAGTCATCTCATTGATGAGGACATTTAACAGTTTTGTAAGCCTACATGATTCATAATATTACACTTTCTTTGTGACAAGAAATAAATGTCCCTCATAATCTTTTCCACATTCCATCAAACACAAATAAGGAGTGAGACTATCAGTAAAGGTTTTTGACAGTGATAAATACATATCCAGCTGACAAGCTTATGCAACCTTTTTTCCCCAATATTGCTCCCAATGGCCATTAAAAGAACTCAATTTTTTTTTTTCTTTGCTTGTTTTACTAATGTATACTAGTGCTCTACATAACATATACTAAAATAAACAGGGAAAATACGAGATAAGAATTTTGCCTTGTCTGTTTAGATTTAATTACTCTGCAAAGCAGAAAACCATTTAGTGTTCTGTGGAACAGAAGTAGAGAGCAAAAACATGCCTTTTTAAGCATCAGTCAAAGGAGAAAAGCAGGAAAACAAACAAGCTCCTGTTGGCAATCTCAGGAGGCATTTTGCTTGTGGAGAAACAATGAGACTAGAATATCTCTAAGGGTACTGAGGCATGACTTCTATATCTTATTTGCAGCAGTTCAACACAAACTACTGCCAGCCTGTGTGTCAGATTACTATGTGGTATGAAAACTGGCAGCATCGGAATTTTCTTTCACTAGTATGGCCCCAATTTTGAGCTATAATTAGCATCACTTTCAGCTGGTTTCCTGGCCTGTAATTCCACCATGTATCATCAAAATTCAGTTCTAACCAGCTGGAGGTGGCCATTCTTGGGCTCAAAGATGTCGTCCTGGTGCTAACCGGTCAGGAACAATTTTGCTGACTTTTATACCAACTAGGACAAAAGAAAGGAAAAGGCATTTAGGGGCAACATATGGCATAGGGAAGGGACAAAAACTGTCAATTGCATAAATTAGGATTCCTGAGATCATGCTAGCACATAGCTCATTTTCATAATAAAATTGTTTTCTAGACAAAGGTAACAAAGATCAAATCTATATTGCTTTAATAAACCATTTGATGTATGTTAAGTTATAACTGCATATTAGAAGAAGTGTGTTTGTTCAAGAAGTCCTAAGTGGGGAAGGTAGATAGAGATGATGGGTCACAGCAGAGGGAGAACTAAAGAATATTCTAATGGAGATCCTGAATTGGCAGTTAAGGCAGTCGTAGCTCCAGTTAAATCTTAGATCCAGTTAAGATCCCATCTTACTCACTGTTTTAATTATGAACTTGGAAATAAAAGAGGTATGTGCTAATGAAATTTGCAGATGGCCTGAACGGAGGCTTTATTGAAAGAGAGGCATACCAGAATATAGAAACAATTGGATGAGCTCATATATGAAATGCAATGAAATCAGAAACTAATAAACAAGCAGCTGCAATGTCAGAGCTCATAGGCTGGAAATATTAGTTTACTGCAGAATAATTATGTGACCCTGAGAAAAGACACATACGACCCTAGAGTGGATGATGTAAAGTGTATCTAGAAGTCCAGTATTAATGCCAAGGTATACAGCAGCTAAAATGCTATATAATTTGGTATGATACTTAAGAAAGCAATAATCAAACTGAAACAGGCACAGACAAGAGACTGTTAGTGAGAAAATGAGGAGTCTGTTTTCTCAGAGGAGACTATGAGAGTTGATGTGGACAATCAGAGCTGCTTTCTGGGGCTTCATCCATGAAGGTACCATACACGTTTGCACCTTCCCGTCTCTGCATCTGTAATGGTGAAGTAGAATCGCAGAGAAGGTAACTCCAAACGTGTTTTGGTGTACAAGCATTCAGGTGTTAAATATTCTGACTGACTGACTGGGATTTACTACTTTAAGGCAAGCAATGCACCTCAACTTTTTAAGTTTATCTGGGACTCATGACTCACACTTGGAAACTTAAGAATGCCCCAAAAATTCAAAAGGTTAAAACTGCTGTCCAAACTGGAAACAGGCCCATAAAGCCAACCAAAAGACAAAAGAAATAAACATCTCCCAGTGGTCATTGCACAAAACTAGACTGTACTTACTAATCACAAACCTCCTTAATTGTTCTGGATATCTTTCCCATGCTTAATGTCAAGTCTTAGGATTAATTCATAGCCCATCATCTGAACTGTTTCTGAGAAATCAACCTTATCTCTCTGTTACAGCCTTAGAAAATACCACCCCAAAGACCCCTTCCAAATTATACCAATCAATTAAGGACTGGCTGAGAATGAAGCTTTTGAATTACCAAAAAACACTTGAGAAATACAAAAAATACAGCTCCTTTTTATATTTTATTTAATTTGGGGAAACTACTGCATTGTAGATTTTTTGTTTCTCAAGATTGTTTGGACGTCTGGGAAACAGGTGCTCATAAGACTATTACTTCTTTGGGACTATTACTTCTTTTTTATTAGAAGGTCAACTGAAAAGTAACTTTCACCAGCCTATCCTTTTTCAACATAATATAACCTGTAAAAGGCTTTCTTCCCAGTGCAGCGTTCTAGAACTTGTATGTCCTAGTAAGCACTGACTGTACAGAAACCATGTCAATCTTACCTTTATAGACACCATGAAATCACATATCATCAAGCCAAACACCATGCCTATCAAGACTACGCTCACATTAAATTTACTTCCACCTCACTGTCTGCCTTTTTCAGAAGTTCATTATTTCACTAAAGCTGAAACAGCCTGATGTATTCAAACTGATGAAATAGCTGCTGCAAAAATATATTGCTGCTTACTGTTAAGTGCTACAGGATGATGCTACAGTGATGGTAGATGAGAGGCTTGACAAGAAACGGCAGTCTACACTGGCAGCCCAGAAAGCCAACTGCATCCTGGGCTGCATCAAAAGAAGCATGGCCAGCAGGTCACGGGAGGTGACTCTACCCCTCAATTCTGCGCTCGTGANTGGATGTGTTTAAGTCCAGTCTGGATGGGGCTTTAAGCAACCACTCTAGTGGGAGATGTCCCTGCCCATGGCAGAGGGGTTGGAACTAAATGATCTTTAAGGTCCCTTCCCACTCTAACCATTCTATGATTCTATGATTTTATGGTTCTATGATAAGTACTAAGGAGGAATGGACAGCAAGACAATACTGGCACAAGAACAGGCAGCTATTAACTACCAGAAAATTCTGAGGTTTTGTCATCATTCAATAATGAAGCTTTTGTAAAGCTTGAAGTAACTGTGAGGTCAAAACCTCAACAGTTTAAGACAAAACTGTAAATTCATGAGATGCTTTTGTCTCATGAGATGCTATTGTATGTATTTGTCTCCATAATAAAAAAGGTATCTGAAGTCCAGTGTTCTCATTGGTAGTCCTAGTCTGGTCCAACAATGAGTTGTACCAGCTTCTCACAGCTACTACTCTTAATTGTCGCTACCACTGTAGAATCAGACCATACAGGTATAATTGTACATTTTAGCATATTTCCCTTTAGAGTCTATAACACCTGCCTCTACTTTTCAAAGGCTCAAAACCAGCATGTTTTTTACTGAAGATGTTCAGTCTTGTATCCTAGAGTAAGTAAGTATCATGCCTGGACACATATGTACAGATTGATGGATTTTAATTATGCTGAACTTTCCCTCTCTAGATTTTACTTTTATTAGAACCACTGCCTGTAGGATCCTGTTGTTTGTGTCAGCTTTGGCCATATGGATTGAGTTGAAGTATCGCACCAACACAGCTAGAAACTTTTCACAAAACCAAGTACTTTTCATGGATATGCTGGAGATAGTAGCACTGTTTTCTTATGGTGGTACTACTGTCTCCAATTAGACCGCTTCCTACCCCAAACTAATCCAAAGAGATTCTGTGGGCGTGCCCAGTGTTGAACCAATGCTTTTACCTATGTTTAACAGAAATTGATCTGCTTGCTAATTTCCCAAACACCCTACTTCCATTAGGTGTTTCCCAACTCCATTGAAAGCTCACAGGTACATATTCTACCCATAATCACAAATTTAGAAAAGGTACAGAATCTAAGGAAACACTAACCCAGTGACAAGACTTACATTAATTGCAGTGGGGCCAGAGTTTCAGAGATTAAATGCTGCCTCTTTGATGTTACTATTTCTGTATCCTCATACACAACAGAGCTTTCACCAAGCAGGTTATTTCCAACAGCATTGAGAACTGAATCTCTCTGACAGCATATATTTAGATATCCCCTACCTCTGCCTCTGGAATTGCCTTCAGACCAATGTTCACAGACACTGCATTAAAACTAGATGTGGTCTAGTCTTAATGCACTCTCGTCTTTTCCTTAAGCCACAGATGAGAACCTTTGTAAAAATACTACATTACTGCCTAACAAAAGTGTAACATACTGACAGAAGTACAAAGGACAACTAAATACCTAAAAACATATATGCGTAAATTGATTGGTCACTTTATTCACGTAACAAATACATCCGTGAAAGGAAGTCTGTCACAGGTTTAGAGCCACCAGAGTTCAGAGGACGCTGGTTCTCTACTGCACCTTCCTACAAAGTAAAATTCTTCAGAGAAGCCTCATGAAGACTCCTCATGGTGAACATACACACAGAAAATGCATTTATGGTTTGGCTTTTCAAAGCACTGGTTTGAAACGCTGTTTTCAGCAGCGTTCTGCTGTCCCTGGACTCCTTCAGCGCTGCACCCAGCTGGAGCTGGATGGAGAGCACACCTACGTCTAAAAAGGACTATCGTCTCGCCAGAACGACTTTGGACGCCTGACTTCGACAGCCACGACACCGACGACGCCAGCAGGCTACCCCTCAAACTGCCACCAAGCCTTACCCGCCGCCATTCCCGCCGCGGCGGGGCCCGGCAAAAGGCGCATGCGCAGCGGAGCACAGGGCGTAGAGCGCAGGCCTGGCGGCGGTTCGTGGAGGCGGGTTTGAACGGTGGCGGGTACCGGAGCCTCTCGGTGCTGCGCCGCCAATGGAGCCCGTCCTGAAAGGTACAGGCTCGTTCGCTGTGCGGGGTCAGAGCCGGCGGCGCGGTTGAGGGGAGCCGCTGGGCTGGAGCGGGCGGGTTTTACAGAGCGGCCCCTGCGGCCCGTCTCCTTGTGGCCCTTTACCCGGGCTTCCTGGCGTGTGACAGGCCGCTGTGGGGGCTCCGGCTGGCGGTTGCCACTCGCTTCCTTCCCTCCGCCGATTCCGGGATGGGACGTAGCCCTCGGGGTGGGAGTGCGGAGGGTCAGGCTTCAGCTTGACCGTGTGGCGTGACCGGCCCCGCGGGTGGGAAGCTCTCCCGGGGGCGCGGGGCGGCGGTGAGGCCGGGCCACCCCCAGTGGGAGGCGGGATGTTTCCGACCGGAGGCGCGGCGGGGGTGTGCGGCCACTCGGGCGGGCTGGACTGGAAGCAAGGAGGGCACCTCCGGCGCTGCTGCCGCCCACTCTGTCGCCACGCATCTACGCCGGCCTCCGTCTTCCTGGTCGGGTCAGTCGTGGGTTCATCCTGTCTGGTATATTCTGCCTCGCCGGGTTGCCCTCTGATGGACCTTCTTCCATGCTGTCACCGCCATCCCCGAGACCTTCTAGCATAAGTTACCCTTTACAAGAACCCAGCGTTATTCAGAGCTCTTCTAGCTTAAAAAAGCTCCAAACCCGTCTTCCTTTCCCTTCCCATCAACTGTACAAAACCTACAAAGTGTCTCATCTCTTGTTGGAGTATATTTGATTAGCTAAAATTGACTAATTATTGTAAAATATACCTTTGATCTTACTGTGAGTGCATGTTTGAGCCTCTAAGTTCCTAGATTGGCCTTCATTGAAATGCTCCAACCTTTTTTTCTGGGAGATTTATAACTATGAAGGTTCTAAAATATTTGATGTAAGAAGAAGGTGGTGGATCTTTTTTTGATTGCAAATGCAATATTTTTCAGAATATCAAGAAATAAAGAAAAAAAACCAAACAACTCTGGCAAAAGCTGCCTTGGTCTCTTAGTAGAATGAAGACAATTAAAAGTGCAATGGAGTAGACAAGTTCCTGTGCATATCTAAGTCATAGTACTGATAATAAGACTTTTCCTTGTGTTTTGGCTGAGGAGGTGTCTTATGTTCCATATTTCTCTTGTATGCTAAAAGTATTTCTAGAAGTTATAAAAATATATTAATCTTTACGAAAACATTTCTACTGCTGGGGCATTAGCCTGTTTTTTATTTAGAAAGAAGACAGATGACACTATGTAATAGTGAATCAGAGACATACATAGTAGCTAAGGTAACTAAGCAATGTTGGTGAAGGATGACCCTTTTAAATTGACACTTTCAATTTTATTCATGAGTTCTGACAGTCCTCTGGACTCCTGTTTGTGTCAAGTTCTTTTTGGTGAACTGACATTCCTCCAGTTTTCTGGAACTTTCACGATTCCTTATTCAAAATGGGAAATTGGCATGGCAATTGGAGTTGTATGTCACTTTAGTGCTCACCTAAGTAAAATTAATGAAGGGATTGTTATGAGTTTAATTTACTTATTTCTCTGTGACAATGCATCTGGGTTTGTTTGTTTAAATACCTTCTGATTTAATTCCTTGAAGACATTATTAATCTGGTTGATGAAGGAAGCTACTTAAATGCAGTATATAAAAAGTTAGATAAAGTAGCTGGTATATTAGCCCCTGTGATAAGTACTTAGTTTGGGCTGATTCAGTATAAATAAGGTGGAATTTCAAGTCAATTGGAGATTGTTAAGTAATATTCCTGCAGAGTTCTCTGAGGATTTGGGGATGGAATAATTACATCGTCTTCTGTAAATTGTGTTACATGAACTTGTCTTAAAATTTTTGCTTAGCCTGAAGATTACAAGCGTAAGCAGTGACGTAAAGATACTGCATTGCTTGTTAAGCCGGAATCATGTTTTAAATAGACCAAGTGAAAAGTTTTTTAACCTGTGTCAAACTTCTAAGTTTGTTCCATTGCATCTAATGTAAGGGGCAGAAACACGCTAAAAATTATTAGATGTTAGCAACAGAATGTTAATGTTAGAAGCTGTATTTTCTACTGAATGCAATATTGCAAAAAGTAAAAATTTGTTACTTTGCTGGAAACACAGTTTGACCAGTTTTACCATAGTATGTATTTCATTAGCTGTTTGTTGTTTTCTCTTTTCCAATCCAGATATTTCTGCATTTGTAGATGTTTGGTCATCTAACAGAACAGAAAATTATTCAAAAGCCTTTGAACAACAACTGCTTGATATGGGAGCAAAAGTAAGAAAACTATTTTGAAATAAATAGAATAGGAAAGCTCTTAATTACTAACTAGCTTGTTTGTTCTGCTTGTCCATGTATATTTCTTCATGGCGTGAGTTCTTAAATTGCAGGAAGGAAGGTAATCGTAGACCTGAGAATAAATGAATGTGCTGTAAAATTCTTCCCAGTTACAGATGGGAAATGCATTTAAAGCCTTCCTATACCTATAAACCTCTTTGTATATTAATATGGTAGCATGCACTTGTTGTGAAGTATTGGGCTTGCCACATACTGGGGCAAATCAAATGTAAGTGTTGAATACCTGTGGGTTACAAGTACGTACCTTATATTGTTTTGTTTTCTTTAACTTGTAGGCAGCTGCCATGCTGTTGCTACAGTATTTTTTAACCCAAGTACTGTGACATTCTGTTCTTCCATTCACTCTCCCACGAATGTGGTTCGACTCCAGAAAGTGCTATTATAAATATGTCTAAGAGTCTTTGTTTGTGCCTCAGGGATTTTTTGCTTATCAAGTGTAATTGACTTGTAGGTGCAAAATATGTTTAGTTGCCGGCTGTAAAATTTCAGCCAGAGACTAAAGTCAGACTGGCATCTTGCTTTCTTGTACATTATCACTGATTAACAGAGCTTTTTACAGCCCTACATCATGATCTGAATAACACTTGTGTGAACTCCCAGTGCTTTTTAGGTGGGCACGTGTATGTGTATCTTACTGTAATCTATGAAATTTTGCTGATCTCCCCAAAGCCTCTCTTTCTGGAGGAATGTAGCTGAGAGAGCATGACAGAACTGTAGAATAACTATTTTATAATAAAAGCAAACGCAGCTCTCAATAGATGAGTAGGCAATATTTCTTGTTCCTGTGTGGTGTCCTATCAGATCTAATCTGATGCTACTAGGTTCTTCTCACAGAAAATATGACAACAGCATAAGGCTTCAGAATTCAAGTTGATGAAAAAGTAGCTGGATATGGTGGAAGGTATAGGCAGATGATACAGATGAGCATATTTAGAAGGTTTCTGTGACTAAAAGGGATCCTCCCCCCTTCACTCTTCTAGATACTTGCATTTTATTGGGCTGAACACATGATAGTAAACTGACTTGGCTCACTGTATCAGGAAAAAAAATCCTAAATTAGTTTTTCACTAGGCTGTTGATTCAGACATCTTAAGCTAAGGTCAGCTGAGGACATCCAGGGTAAAGGAGAAGACAGGGGAGGTGAGAGGGAGGTGCTGCTCCTCCATAATTTGGAGGAAAAGCTATGTCAACCATCCGTCTCCTTAGGACGTGGGCTCTGAGCCGGATACTAGCATATGCGAGAAAGCAATTTTACCTGGAGTCATAACTTACTCCAAAAGGGATTAATTGTGTACCTGGATAGCTAAATATCATGGGGTTTTGTCTTCTGAGAAGTAATAAATCAGCTTGCCACCAGAAAATTTTGAAAAAGATGAGTAGTTTTCTTAAAGCTAAATATAGATCCAATGTATTGGGAGCCAAATATAGTGATGCAACTGAGAGTCCAACAGAAAGCTAGAGAGCTATTTCCATTTGGCTGCTCTGAGAAGAAGCTGCTGTAAACTACGTGTTGTATTGATCTCACCATGTCAGCAATCACAGTAACTGACCAAAAATTTTCATACATAGGTTGTTGAGCCTCCACAAAAGTAACTGGTTGTGAAGAGTGGAGTATCTAGAACTAAAAAAGGTATCACTTGGTTGTCAGTAGAGGCTGATCTCTGAAATGTGATCAGTTGTACAGCGCAATGAAAATGTCAGGTGTGATGTTAGCTGTACTGCCTTAAGTTTTCTGTATTTTTCACTTTTTAAAGTGTTCCCATATAAATATTTTTTGTTTATAGTACCTTCAGTCTTCCCTTAAAACTAAAAATGATCTTGATTGATGAGAATTATTTAAAAGGATGAGATTAGATGTATTCTTTAAGCCTGTGAGTTCTTTGCTAAATAAAAGATGTAACTGGCATTTCTTTGGATAGTGGCAACTACTCTTTCTACTGTCTGTTATATAAGAAATTATATTGGGCTACGATAATAAAAACTGTTGTAAGATTGGTGGTACGGCTAGAGTAGGGAGAAGAAAATGATAACCTGGAGAACAGAAGTTTGAAAACAAAAGACTACTCTATCCCTCTAGCATGCATTGCATTGGCTCGACTAATGAAACTTCAATTTGAGAAGCTTGATGCTTCTGGAGATGATGGGAAAGATAAAAAGAGCCTGTGATGTAATGTTTAGAATAGTTCTTATGCTAATGGCTTACACATTAAAAATGGACTACATTATTTAGTTTCATTAGCATTTTCTGATTATCAGGCTTAAAGATGAGTTCTCTGTGTACTTCTGCAGGTTTCAAAAACTTTGAACAAGCGTGTGACCCATGTAGTCTTCAAAGACGGGCGCTTGGCTACGTGGAGAAAAGCACAGAAGATGGGTGTAAAAGTAGTTTCTGTACTCTGGGTGGAGAGGTAAGTATTCGTGAATACAATGTGACCCATTCCAGAGACAGTGGATTCTAGTATTGTTTTATTTAAAAAATGAAGTGCAGTACCTCGTTGTTTTTTTAAAAGTACTTGAAATAGTGATAAACCTATGAGAAAACTATAACTTTCCTCTAACATTATTTTTAATATAAAGCATGTTACTTGCATAAAAAGGTAAAATATCTCTTGAAAAATTAATGTGTTGAAGTAATTCTGTAGTATATTTGTTAACCATTCAGTGTTCCACTCCATTGCTCTCAGATGGTAGGCACAGAGAGTGAAAACCAGATATTTATGTTGAATAGAAATCTTCCATTTTCATATGAAAAAGCACATTTTGTCCTGGACAGTTTTTGTACTTAATTCCCATAGACAGACTATCTCCTAGCAAGAACAAAAAAAGATCCATTTGTAGTCTGGCTTTTAAGACATTTGGGAAGTTCAGAACAGCACTGTTTTCTCAACTATCATATGGATAAAATTAAATAAAAATCATAAAATATCAATTTCAGTTGTGCAGTCATTTCATGAAAATTTGCTAGATCATAGCTGCTTCTCTGGGTTTACAAAGTGGTTATGAGGCCTAACTTAGATTTCAGATGAAGTGTAACAACACAGTGCTTAAGAATATGCGTGTTACACTTCAAACACTCCGATATTATATTGCTGTGATGATGAAAATTAGAACATAAGTCAAGTAAAAAGGCCTTTTCCTATACCATTTCTAATATGCATGGAGAGTCAGCTACCTGCTACGTGCAAAAGTAAAAGAGGAGGGGGAGCAAACCTGAGCTTTGCAGCCATGTAAGTGTAGGCCAGTGCAACCACAAAACTTGTGATGCAAATCTGTTAGCCAAAAAAAAGACATTCATGCAGTTCTACAGAAGGAGGATTTTTTTTTTTTTTTTAAGAATACTAGATCTAGAAGTTACAGCTGCACAACTCAGGGAGGAAGAAATACCTTAAGCTCACAAAAATGAGGGTGATGCAAAATTTTACTTATGTGAATATATCTTTCTGGGACCTGGTGGTACCTGAGTGTGTGAAAATGATGGTCACCTTGAGTATTTTGTCCAGTTTGGGGCACTTCAGTCCAAGAGAGATAGCAAGATGCTGAAGTGAGTGCAGAGGAGGGCAATGAAGCTGGTGAAGGGCCTGGAGAACAAATCTTACGAAGAGCGATTGAAGGAGCTGGGACTGTTTAGTTTGAGGACGAGGAGGCTGAGGGGAGACTTCATCGCTCGCTATTAACTACTTGAAGAGATGTTGCAGAGAGGTTTGTACTGGTCTCTTCTCACAGGCAATTAGTGATAGAACAAGACACAATGGCTTCAAGCTGCAAAAGAGGAGTGTTTGGACATTAGGAAAAACATTTTCACAGAAAAAGTGGTCAGACACTGGAATAGGCTGCCCTGGGAGGGGGTTGAGTCACCACCCCTTAATGTGTTTAAGAGTTGTTTAGATATGGTGTCAGGGAGAACTTTGTAGAGTGGGGTTGATGGCTGGACTCAATGATCCCAAGGGTCTTTTCCAACCTGAATGATTCTATGATTTCAGTAGGCGTCTTTGGTTGTAAAATTGAATATGCTGTTCAGATGGATGAGTTCGTAAATGCGGGAGGTGATTCTACCCCTCTACTCTGCACTCATGAGACCCCAGCTGGAGTCCTGTGTCCAGCTCTGGAGTCCTCAACATAGAAAGGACATGGAACTGTTGGAATGGGTCCAGCAGAGGGCCATGAAGGATGGAGGACCTCTCCTATGAAGACCGGCTGAGGGAGCTGGGCTTGTTCAGCCTGGAGAAGAGGAGGGTCCAGAGAGACCTTATAGCAGCCTTCCAATATCTGAAGGGAGCCTACAGGAGAGCTGGAGAGGGACTCTTTGTCAGGAAGTGTAGTGACAGGACATGGGGTAATGGCTTTAAATTGGAAGAGGGGAGATTTAGATTAGACACTAGATAGAAATTCTTTACTGTGAGGGTGGTGAGGCACTAGAACAGGTTGCCCAGGGAAGTTGTGGATGCTCCATCCCTGGATGTGTTTAATTCCAGTCTGGATGGGGCTTTGAGCAACTGCTCTAGTGGGAGGTGTCCCTGCCCATGGCATGATTTTTATGAATTTGAAACCTTAGTCACAGGTACTATAAATTATTTGAGGACCTGGATGTGCTGTAGTAAAAAGGATCCTAGAAAAGTCCAGGTGAGTAGCATCTGCAATGGAAGATGAATGAGAGAACCTTACAGGTAAGAGTCTAGGACAGAAATGCTGTCTCTGTAATAGCAGTTTCACCTCAACAGTCTCCTGTGTAATACTGGAAGTTACTGGGTGGGTGAACACTGTAGAAAGCCCAGACATATAGAATGCTGGATATGTGATACTGTAGGGGACAGCATAGAGCTTTAAGATCCATGTGTAAAAGCCTCCAGAAACTGTAAGTGTTGCTGGATACCAGCAACAAAGGAAAAGACAAGAGAAGGGATCTGGAAGGAAATCTTATCCTGCTTGGTAGGAAAGAGAAGGCTAGCATCTTCTTGGTATTTTTTTGAAGTATTCCTAGTATCATGCTCTGGACAAGGCAAGGTCTTGGTCTGTGGCTTAGAAGATGCATTTTGTTAGAACTGGAGGAATTATCTGAACTTTGAATAGAGACGTGTATTACAATGCAGAGAAGAACCCAAGCTGTGAATTATGATTGAGCTTCTCTGTAATCTTTTTCTTCTGCCTTTTAGTTTAAATTTAATGCCAAAAGGTACTGAAGAACGTGCAACTTAGATTGATGCATACTGTAGGCAGAATTCATAGAGATATCATATTCTTGAGCAAGGTATAGGTCAGGAGCAGTAAAAGCTTACATAAGAGATAGTAACGAATAGTCTCACTAGTCATAAATTTATTCAAATGAGGCACAGACAATGCAAAATTACAATGAGCCTGTACTAACATACATGCCAAATTTTTTGTAGTAAGATGAGGGAGATGGGAGTGCCTGACTTTAAATTACATGCGTAATACATCAGTATTTCAGAGATTTGGTTGGCAGAAGACTGTCTATTGAACCCTGGGACAATATAAACAGGAAGGACTGAATGGTATGTGCCAGTAAAATAGTGGTCCTGTATGAATGGCAGCTTAGTTTGAACCTGATAACTGTGTAAGCAAATAACACAGAGTTTGTATGAGTAAGTTTTAGTGTTAGTAAAAAAAGATGGCTTGATTAACCAGCTGCTCTATTCAATAGCAAGTGGAATGTTCTCAGAATGGCCAGAAATACTGTGAAATGTTGCTTTAGGAAACATAGTAAGGGGCAACTTTCAAGTCCTGATTGGACATTGTGTGATTCCTGTTGGAGTACAGTACAAATATTTTAGTTATTACGTGGTATTAATTGTTTTGTGGATCATCCTTTGGAGAACCTTCTTGTAAGTGCGGACACAATATAAAATCAGTGTTCATACTGGAACACCAAAACACTAGAAATTCTGTGACAGTGTTCAAATTTAAAAAGGAGTCTACATACAATAGAAGAAGTTCTGTTAAGAAGTTAAGACTGTGAAGGGAATAAAATTCCTGCTGATGTCAAGGAGACTATTTGAAGCACAAGGCCTCAAGTGTATCAGAAAGTAGGTGATCATTGCATTGAGTGAGGTAAAACTTAAGATTTTTGGGACTTAGAGTAAATGTTTTCATAGCATTGTCCCCTCAGCAGTAATTGGAAGTTAAATGGAATAGAACATAAAACCTAATGTAGTGAAATGACAGCACTTTATCATGGTCACATATGGAATGTTGCAACATGCAAAATGAGTGACAGCTTTAGGATCACTGAAAAATAATATTTTAGTGCTTCTTTAACTCATATATATCTCAATGAGCAACCTAAAAAAAAAA
Organism: Nycticryphes semicollaris; assembly: GCA_013400055.1. NCBI lineage: Eukaryota > Metazoa > Chordata > Aves > Charadriiformes > Rostratulidae > Nycticryphes > Nycticryphes semicollaris. The sequence continues at coordinate 312,690 of VXBJ01004342.1, read as the reverse complement.
TCAAACCCCAACAATAAAAAGAACCCTACATAAGATAGGTTTGCCACAATCTGTGTTCAAAGTAATTTCATACTTCCAAATCAAACCCATAATTGGGAAAATCTACCTATATATTCTCAGTGTAGTAACTCACTCATGTAATAAATAAATAATTTACATGCAGATTTGTCTACAAACTAAAAAATTAATATATTTAATGGTCAAATTTCATTGATTCCAATAAGCTAAACGGAAGAAAATCTCTGAATTAGTGTAGACTTTAATGTAGTCTGCGTCTATGGGGATTAGTATCCAGCATTTAATAACAGCCACTGAAGTCCAGCATGTTGAATGTTATCTCTGATACTCAAAAAACCCTTAACCCCGTTAGTTTGACAGACATATGTGGTGGTTTGGCTCTCTTCTTAATTCAAAACTGAGTAATTTAGCATTAGAGTACAAGTCTACAGACAGAAACTTTATATCAATTAGATCACTAGATGTCGCTAAAATCACAGTTTTGAATGACTTCTGGGGGAATTCTAGTGTAGCCTGTTAAGGTTCCATACTCTCCCATGATTGGTTTTGTTTGAGAATGAAACTATATTTACCTATTTTAATTAAATGAAATTTAATTTATGTATGAATAATCAAATTCTTGTCTCAACATCATCCTCAGTCTTCACAAATACAGTAGAATGTATCATATTCCAAAACAACATTAGTCCCACCATTACCAAATCAGTCTTTGAAATGAAAAGACAGGAAGAACTAGGGGTAATGTATCAGTTTTGTAATTTTAAAAAAAAGTTTGCATAAATACAGATTGTTCCTTGATAAGGAGCTGGGTTTTTTAGCATTTCATATACAAGAAGGCAGAAGATGGAGACTAACGGGTAAGATATAAAAGCCAGGATCAGATGAAGCCTCCTTCATTATTTGTTTGAATAGAATAATTTGCCCTGCCCTACCATGACGTTCTGTAGATGGTAGTTGGGAGTTTGCTGTCATCACAGTGACCAAGTTAAGGTTAAGTTCACCAGCTATTGAACTATGAAAGCCTATAGTCACATCACAGAAGTCAGGGCAAGATTTGAGATTCATGAGGATCGGGCCAGAAGTACTTTATACGGTGATTTTTGAATGTGTGGAAAATAACATGAGAGTGGGAATCTTTGACTTTCAGAACAGCAATTTAGAGGTCATCAGTATGACAAAAAAGTTGTATTGTGCCCTATATTTGGTGTGCTATATATAGATTATTTTTTTGGTATTACAGTAGGGAGTTCCATTACAAAAGATTCTTCTTCTTAAAACAAAGAAACAACAAAAAAAAAATAAAACCCAAAATAAAACACCCACCACACCTGCTCTAATTTATTATATAGGTGTCGAGAAACAGGAGTACATGTTGATGAATCCTTNGTGAGGCCTCACCTCGAGTACTGTGTTCAGTTCTGGGCCCCTCACTACAGGAAGGAGATTGAAGTGCTGGAGCGTGTCCAGAGGAGAGCCACCAAGTTGGTGAGGGGTCTGGAGAACAAGTCGTACGAGGAGAGGCTGAGGGAACTGGGCATGTTTAGTTTGGAGAAGAGGAGGCTGAGGGGAGACCTTATTGCCCTCTACAACTACCTGAAAGGAAACTGTAGAGAGGCAGGGATTGGCCTCTTCTCCCAAGGGAATAACGACAGGACCAGAGGAAATGGTATGAAGCTGCGGCAGGGGAGGTTTAGATTAGATATTAGGAAGAATTACTTTACTGAAAGAGTGGTCAGGCACTGGAACAGCCTGCCCAGGGAGGTGGTGGAGTCGACATCCCTGGAGGTATTTAAGAAACGTATAGACGTGGCTCTTCAGGGCATGCTGTAGTGGCCAAGATTATTGGTTTGTGGTGGGGTTGTGGGTGTGGGGTTTAGTTGGTGGGTGGCTTTTTTGGTTTTGTTTGTTTGGTTTTGGGTGGTTTTTTTTGTTGTGTTTTTGGTTTTTTTTGTTTTTTGTTTGTTTGTTTTTTTGTTTTTTTCATGTGGTTGGACTCTATGATCTCAAAGGTCCCTTCCAACCACTAAGATTCTGTGATTCTGTGATTCTGTGATAAAACACCCACCACACCTGCTCTTATTTATTATATAGGTGTCGAGAAACAGGAGTACATGTTGATGAATCCTTATTTCCTGCAGCAGACCCTAATGAAGGATTACCACTACTGATCAAAAAAGTAAGTGTGTGATTTTTACCTTTTTTTGAATAGACCTAGAGTATTAATCTTGAAAGTTTGACCTGACTTCCTGACCTCAGGCATTTGAACTGTTATTTTGAGAATATTCTGTAAACTGTACCTATTTATATGAGTAGGTTTTTCAAGGTAGGCTATGGATGTGATGTGACATCTTATCTGAAAAAGGGGTAATAAAAGTAGAGGTTTTATACTAGTAAATAAAGAAATGAAGATTTAAATTAAAATGACATATTGATTACCTAATCAGAAAAGCATTACTGCTATGTGTCTTATGTTTCACTGAGTTGCAACAAGCCCTAACATTCTGGTATTTGAAATACATAATATTTCTAGCCTTAGCTTTGCTACAAGCAAAAAGAAAAGATAGTGACTTAACTTCCTTTTTACTAAAATCTAACGTAAAAAAAATCTGTTAGGTTCTTTCTTCTTTCATATTACAGTTCACTTTGGAATGTGTTAAATTCTATGATTATCTGTGAGTCTCAAGGAGGTGATAATGAGCATGAACACTGATTATAAGTACTGTGATAAAGTAGTAGGCAAAGTGTAGTTACTTCTGGTAATTTTATACCATATGATTAATAATTTTGTGTGTCTTGTAGCACAAATGTATGCAGCCAAAGGACTTTGTTGAAAAAACTCCAGAAAATGATAGAAAGCTTCAGAGAAGGCTGGACCGGATGGCCAAAGAATTAGCTATACAAAAGACAGCAATTAACGCTGGTAAGACTTGCTGTGGTCTAAGGTTTAAATATCCTAAGTTATTTCTTTAAAGCACTTGATGGGTTTAGGATTTTCATTTGGTTTTGGTTTTTTTATTTTTGTTTTTGGTTTTTTTACCTTTACACATCTCACTGTAGAAATAAAGTTGACTTACTTTTTACAGAGTTATTTGCAAGTTGGTGATATTAAGGCATTCATAGTGATGGTAGGTTTCAAGTTTTTTTGAAGAAAACAAAACAAACAACTTTATCTGAAGTTGTTATAGCATGTAAATATTAATATATAAATGGAATTTCTTTGTCTAGAAACTGAGGTACCAGTTCTACTGTTTGAAGACAATGGTTCGCTTGGATACAGCCCTGTTAGTAAGATAAAAGATCAATGCAGGGCAATGGAAAGGAGAATAAAGGACATGAAGAAAAAAAGAGAAAATCTTTCTCTTACTGGTAAGAAGTTAAATTTTATTTATCTTTATTGCTGCAGTTTTAGTGTGTCTTGCCCTGGCCTTCAGAATCTTTTTCATAACTTACTTGATTGCATGTTCTCCCTTCTTCCCATGTGTCAAGTAGGTGTGAATGCTTTAGCTTTTAGTTCCTTTCTGCTTAAAGGCACATGAAGTCATGAAAGACATTGATTGCAAAAAGGAATTTCCTAATCACTAGACTGCTCCAGAAGACTAATATTTAAGCTAGACTCTAAACATGTAAATGGATATTATGGCAACTTGGTCAAACTTTGCAGCAACACTCTAAGTCTTATTTCCTGTTAAATTTGAATTCGAATGCTGTACTTGATAAAGACTGTAAAGTTATTATTCCCTGGCCAACGGTTTAAAAAAGGAGTCCAGAACTGATGACACATCTCTCTGGGTACTGAAGAACAGGATTTTTAAAAAAGTAAATGAATTTGAATGACCTAATTGAATAAATGTAGTTAATTTCAAAATGCAGATCCTGGTGGATTAAATCTAGATTGCAGTTTTGAAATATTTTTTGTTTTGTTTTGTTTTCATTACCTTACTGTGAAAATATTGAGGCCTAAGTCATTAGGTTTTGCCAGTTATTATAAAAACTGTTGAAATGTGGAACATATTTTAAGGGGCAGGGAAGCTGTAGTATTTGAAGTTTTAAGTAGACTGTCAGTTTATAATCTCAATCTCAAAAATAATTTTGTGAGGAAAGTAAAAAACCAGTGACACATGGATGAAAATTTAAGTCTCGCTTACTTTAGTGGGGCTTGTGTTTGTTTTCTCTTTGAGTTTTAAAGTAATACCTTCAAACGTTTTGAAAAGCATTTCTGCTATATTAAGCCTTTGCTGCTAATTACAGAGTTTGACAGATTCTTTAGTAAAATGCCTCAATTGGTTTAGGAAGGTCCATAATATTTTCTAAATGGTTTGCTATCAGTCTTTAGTTTCAGAAAAAATGTGGTGCTGAGTTATCTAGAAAAAAATTGCTTAAAACTGCAGGATATATTTGTTAGTATATAAATTTGAGATACTGTTGAGTGGTCTATAATTATTTATATGGTTATAGTTAATTAGCAAAGCAATGAGTTGTCTCTTGCAATTGAGGTGTTTTGAAATATGAATAGATGGTGTGGAAATTTGTATGTTTGCAAATAAGGCTAACTAGTTTATTTATAAATTCCTAGCTTCACAGATGTCTCACATACCTCCAAGTAGTTCACCAGGAAACTGCACGCTGTCTGCTTGTGTCTTAACTAATTCAGAAGCTGCATTGTTACCAGGTAACTAACGCACTTTTTAAATTACAGAAATTAAAAATAATACATGGCCTGTATATCTCATTTTGGAAAGTACAGCATACTGAAATGGGAACCATATATATTTGCTCTGTCATTTATATTTAAAGCTGAATTATTTTAGTTTTTCTTAACTGGCAAAGTATGTGGAAGTAAGAATTCAAGGAAAACGGGGCAGGATGAATCATATTGAGTAAATGCTGTGCCTTACTGCTGTGTTGCTTTCCTCACACCATTCCCCATTAATGGCACGGTGCCCATCTTCTCTGTTCTTGCAATGATCTTGTATAAAGTACAGAATGCACGTTAAACAGTGTGATGTGGAACGCGAAAAAAGAGAACTGAATGAGAGAGAGACCCCAGAACTGAAATGCGTTCTAAATTTTTGATCAAAAAACTTGAATTTAAAAGGGCACAATCTATTTTCCAGCTTAAGAATTCAGGGATCAAAGAAATAACAAGAATAAAAGTGAATCAACTTTTGAAATGCTTTGCGGTTGCAGATGAATCCAGGTAGTTCACTTTCAAGGTTCTTATTCTCAAAAGTAGGGGTTTGTTCCTGTGTTTTGGTATAGTAGCAGGATGTAAGGGAGAAGATCGTGAAGACTGAGCTACATCATTGGGCATCAACAGCATTAATCATGTGTGCCATGGGTACGTACTTCAGACCTCATGTCTTCTGTTAGTTGCTGGTGTTTGATGTCAGTGGGAAACCAGGGAGAAGACAATCTTTAGAATTCATAATGAGAGCCATTTGCCCAGTCTGCCTGCTCTTCATTCTACCCCAACAGTAAGCTATGCCTCATGCTGTGTTTGAGTGTTGTATTTCGTTGGCATCATACAGGAATTCTGTCATGCTGGCTTACACGAGAACAGGGGTGGCATCTTGTAGCTTGAGACAGCTTGGTATGTCTTCATCCAGTGCTAGGGAGAAGTAAGAGCATAATAGTGGAAGCAGCATAGCTGCACCAGCAGACTTTTATTTTGGTAAATTAGTCGTGTGCAGATGACATTGAACATTGTGATTTGAGAGCTTTACCTTGAGTATGTCCCTCCAGCATGACAACTGCGCAATTTAATTTTACATAAGAGTTGACCTCCACATCTCATGACAATATTCAGTGTAGCTTCCACCTCTGCTCTGTGACAGTGGTCCTTTTGTTTGTGCTTGCAAGATACATTACAGTGTTTGGGTTAATAATGGTAAAAAAAGTTCAAGAATCCAGTTAGAGTTGAGGATTGAAATTAAGACATCCAGTTGTCAATATGGGAGTCTGACCATGTCATATGAAACTTCTCCTTTCATCTCCATGTATTTCATTTTTCTTAGTTCTAGCTACACCATATGTTTAAAAATACTATTTATATTTTGTAATTTTGCAAATATTTTGCTAATAACATCAATACTTCCCCTAAAGTCTACAGGAGTACTTACAGAAGGAACATTGCTGCAACTTTGCACACACCGTGTATGTATGTATTATTACAATAATCAGATTGTAGAGCAATAGGATTTTCAAGAACATATTCTGGATAATCAAAGATCCTAGCCTATTTCAGCTGAATTCATTGTGAAGAGTTATGAATGGATTGTGTGTATCACCACCCCCAAAACTGTCTCAAAAGAAGCTACAAGAAATTATATATTTTTCTACATTGTGATTATTTTTAATACATTGTATTGATATATGTGGTATGATGCTATGATGTTGTATTCAATTTCATCTTGCCTGCAAAAAAAGTAAAAGGTGGTGGTAAAGCTGTAGTAGTAAAAATTATTATTTGGTTTCTGGTGTACCATAGGCAGCTTTATCAATGTAAAACCTTGCTGCTTCTCTCCATAGATGTAAAAGGGAGTTGCTCTGCTGCTTTGTTTCAAAAAAGCAGAACAGGTTTTATGGGCACTAATTACCACATAAGAAGATAGAATAGCTAAAGCTATTGTAGCTCCTTGTCAACACAGAATATGCTTTGTTTCTAATTTATTTTCTGTTTAGTTTTTGATGAATTGCTATATAATATCCAGAGAAGTGGCTAAATCCTTGTTTTCTTCTTTGAGTAATTTCTTATTCTACAAGAATAAACCTTTGAGTAATTTCTTCTTGTATTTTACTCAGAAATTGGTACTCTTTCTGTTTTGTTGAATACATTTATATTGCCACTCTTCATACGTTGCAGGAGAACAAACAGAAGACTGCCTGAACTTAAATTATGATTGTCTTTGGGGAAATGATAAATTAAAGAGCCAGAAAACGGAGGTGGTAAGACACACCTGTGATACTGGGACCGATATTGATGTATCCATGAGTGGATCGGTGAATTTTCCTTCACGTAGCTATAAGCAGAAGAACTTAACACCAGCAAAACATAGCAGAAAAAGCTCAAGAAGGGAACAAATTTTGCAGCATGCTTTGGATGATAAACTGTCCTCAGGGAAGAAACATCTAGAAAAGTTTCCAAAGAAAAATCAGAAGGATGAAAATAGCATGACTAGTTCAGTTGCAAATGAAAGTCCTCTTCCCCAAATCGACGTCTTGGGTCATGTTACACCTTCCAAAAAAACAATCAAGTTAAGTGCTGGTCCTGCTTTGATTGATGGGCTGTCTAATTCACCCATGAATAGTGAAGACTTAAATACATGTTCATTGGATAGAAGCTTCCCTGTTGACAGAAATGACTGTGGTCTTGGAGACAAGCGGAAGAAACAAGCGCTACCCTGTTTGAAACTGGCTACTTCAAAACCAGGCGCATTGGGGTCTAAAGAGTTCTTGCAAGCAATTACTACATATAGCAAGACTTTTTCCACCAAAGAGGCTTCTTATGAAGACTTCTTTTCATCATCTAATTTGAATGAAAATGAAGTAGAGGTATTACCAAAGGAATCACAGAATCCTCCTGAAGTTTCTTGCAAAAACTCTTTTGCAAGCTTAGACTCACTTGAGGTGAATTTCTGTAAGCCACATGATAATTCCAAAAAAAGTAGGAAAAGGTCTATTCCAGCAAATGTTGTTCCAGTAAAGACAAACTTCAAACCATCTGAACGTTCTGGAAATGAGCCATTGAACTGCTTTTCAGATGGTGAAAAAGCTGACAGTGCAGAAGCTCTAGATTCTGGTGATGTGAATAGGCTGTTTCATAATGCTCATGAGAAGTCCTACAGAACCACTGTGAATTACTGTACTCATGCTACTGGTAAGTCACTACCTAGAGATGGAAAATGAAGAGATAGCATTCTACCTTAGATATACTCATGCAACCAAATTGCAAAATGAACTGCCATTCCCAAGGGAAAAATATTTTCAGAATTATACCAAAAGAAGAGAATGCTGCAGTACTGACTTTATTTTTGAGTAAAATATGTGAGTGCATAGGATCTAAAAGAACTAGAAGATGATCCTTAAATTTTGTGTTTCTTAAAGCCAATATCAGTCTGTTTTTTGTTAAACAAACATGAAAACAAATAGGGGAAGAGGAAATGTTTACTACTTTTAAACGTAGGTACGCCAGTTAAATTTAGAAATAATTCTAACTTTTATATTTTAATGATTGAATCATGATCAATATTTTAGTGTGTTATGCTTTTATTTTCTCGCTGGATAATTTGTATACGATAACAGATTTTGGTGGACAGGAAGAAGGAATGTTATTCAGCAAAAAAAAAAAAAAAAAAGTTATCCAGTGCTCATACTTCTTATTCTTTTTTTATTAGGAACTCTGTAAGTCTCAATTTGTGTTTCTAGTGATTTTAATAGCATTTGTGATTTATCAGTGATGGCCATTTTCCCGAGTATAATGTATTCCTCTTTGTGCATCTATTGTGTATACAAGTAGAGCCTCAAGTTTCACATCTCAGATGAGCTCACTTTAAACTGGAAGGAGTCCGTAATGAAAGATGAGTTGTATTTTCCCTAATAATGCAGGTTCTGTGGAAAGAAATTAAATTTTAAACTTACTACTGTGACATTGTATGGTGGAATAATTGTTTTTTATTAAATATATTTATATATATAATAATAAATTTTTATAAATATATTTGCTTTTGTTTGTTTGAATTAAGT